>SZWC01005474.1:27274-61936 GCA_023375785.1 Penium margaritaceum | reverse complement strand
GTGTGTGTGTGTGTGTGTGTCTGTGCCACTTTCCATGATCTGCACGCTGTCTTCTCCTCACTCTGCAGGTGTGGGACGTGCTGAGCAACGAGGACGTGGTGGCAACGGTGTGGCAGACGAAGCAACGCGCGAAGGCGGCAAAGGCAGTCGTGCAGAAAGCGATGGCGGCGTGGGCCAGCAGCAGCGGCGGCAGAAACGCAAGCATGAGGGACGACATCTCCGTCGTCGTCTACTTTTTTTAAACCCTACGAACAGGGACCAATCTGCGGACGGCTTTTGCGTGAATGTGCACAACCTGTATGTACGAGTGCATCCAAGAGGAGTTGAGTGGTGCGGGGCGGCACGTGGCTCGCCCGCACCTACGCAGTTCTCTTTCAGGGTCACGAAGTCGACTTGCCTCACTATTTGTTTTTTTCTTTTGCCGCTTCTTCTTGGCAATGATCCTGTTTATAAATGAGAGGGAGGGGTTTGCAATATTGATGGGTTAGTGAGGGAGACATCTTGCAGATGATTACGAGCTTTTGAGTGAAGGACTTTATTTCTAATCTCCAACAACATTTTCGTATCACCTGAGAAGATACTCGGGGGCTTCCTGGTCCAAATATCTTGGCCGAGGAACAGTCTCAACAATCCATAGAAATAGCAAGCGATGCAGGTGAAAACCCGCAAGGATTTAGCTTGGACTGAGGGAATGGAGGGATCCCCCTTCATCGATATGTTGGGGGGGAGTGTAGAATGTGGGCGACACGATGTACTGGACAAGGCTGATGATAGGCGAGCGACAAATATCTGCTCGACAGGATAAAAGTTCATAGAAAGACGGAGTGATTGAGAGGAACATCCGATCTACCGTTGGTCGGGCTGTTGTACGTGCAAACTGCGGAAAGGTGGGCCTGCAGGAAAGTCCAAGGGAATCTGTAGGGCAAACCTCTACGAGGCGACGACCTGACCAGCTGCCATGACATTCGGCGACGTCAAGGAGAGGTAAGTCTGGGAAGCTCCTGTTCGAAAGCACTACTACTGAAATATGTGACGGCAAGCGATGACCGCCCGTTTCATCCGCCGGTGCATGTGGTCAAGATTAATCCATCCTGACGTGAAAGCCTCATGGTGTAGGCCGCCCTAATGGCGACATTGCGAGCGGCCTGGAAATTTTGAAAACAATGTTTTCTCATTTTTCTTCACATTAAGTTTTCCCTATATTTTTGCCATAGATAATGTAAGTCAACAAATCCCGTCTTCAAACCATCGTTAGTATTGCAAAGCTAGCGAGGCCAGTCACGCTGAAACAAATATTTCAATGTATTCTCAAGTGTTGACGGCCTGGATCATCCAGGCGTCAAAGCAATCCGTCGAGCCATTCAGGTCGGCATAAAACTTCGACCTCTTCAGCTAGGTTTGCGTCTCCGGTAGGCCAGGAACCAGGTAAGTTCGAATTTTCGAAGTGAAAAGGAGGCAAGACACCTCGTGAGAGGACATAGACACAACCATGATTATTTTGTCAATTTATCCTAATATGTACCAGCTCCCGAACAGCTACTGTGTAGAACCCAGTAACAATACGGCTCACTCGAGTGGTCAAATGACAAACCTAAAGAAGCACCTGAAGCTGGAAAACAAGCTTGCAGAACTAAGTTGACCAAGAGCAGATGTGATGTTGCCGAGAAAATGGCCTAAGGGAACTGGCCAAAGAGAGAATTCTTGTGTGCACATAGAGATGTGCAAGGTGAAGCTGAGACCGTCAGGGTAGCCGTCCACCAGTGTAGCATGCTTGCATGTGAGTAGCGTCAAGTGCTAAGATCAACAAGACTGACATAACACCCTCCCATGACCCGTAGACGCCAGACACCATAATCACGAACAGGGCACAGACACACGACAACGAGCCACGAGCAACAGTAGAAGAGAAGACAGAGGCAGAACTAGGGTGATAGAATGGAATGAAACGGAGACAAGTAAACCAGGATCGACATGGAGGAACTCAAGACCAACAGCATGCATAGCTACCTTGAACTTTCTACTGCATAGCGCCTTGGTGAGGAAGTCAGCACGCTGTTGACTAGTGTCAACTCGAATCATGTGCACATCACCACACAACATGCATTCACCGAAAAAGTGATGTTCAACGTTGATGTGCTTTGTGCTAGTGTGATGCATGCAAGCGTGCTCAGCAATGAGGCGAGTGCTCTTATTGTCGCAACGAAGAGAAATGCAACCAGGAGGTCGATGACCTACTCTCCCAGAGTGCAGACATACCCGGCCTTGTGCACAGTGAGCATGTGACACTGAGGATCGCGCTCTATCTCAATGTCCAAGAACGCTCCCGCTCCCTTTGCTCCACAGCAATACACTCGGCAGCTCCCTAGTTGTCGAAGGACTTTAAGAGTTAGTGTTCGCTGATGCGGATGAAGCTTTCCCAACCATTGGCCGTCCGCCACTCATTGTTGGTTGCCATTTCCTTGTTGCTTCTTATTACAGTCCTTCTTACGGTGTCCAGGCTTTTCGTAGATTCAACAGTTCCCACCACGTGGCTTGCTCTACTACTGGCCTCCTTGCACTGTTCCGATCTCTATGGATGTCGCTTTTTTGGTGCTGTACTTGACACTAAAAATTCTCTTGCTTCTTGAAACGCCCTTGATGTTAGCGTAGCACGTCAATGCGGTTAGTAGTGGCCACCATTGCCTAGAACTCGGTGACTCCACTCAGTGCCAGCGTGCGGCTAATCTCCACCTTCAAACCGTGGTGGTAATTGTCAGCCATCTCTGGCTCGCTCATGCCATCAATCTTCGAGTACAACACCAAGAAACGACGTGCGTAATCTGTGACCGAGCCGATTTTCTTGAGCATCTTTAGCTTGCTGCGTGCGATCATGGAGGCATTCACGAGATCCAACTGATCTTTAATGGCTTGCTCAAATTGCTCCAATGTTGTAGGCACGCATAGTTCAGCTTGTCCCCCACGTGGCTGCAACAACGGGGCATGTTGCACAGCTGCGTTCTCACCTCCACCTTGAGTGGCCAACATATTCAGCTGCCTCCACCACTCCAATGCTGCTCCATATAGTAGTGTCACCGCAAATGGCACACGCACAGCATCGTCCTCTAGAGGGTGACCCAGAGCCTCAAAGTAGTTGTTCATGGAGAACAGCCACGTCCATACGCACGCACCCTTGATTGAGGGATCAAACAGTTCCGGAGCCTTTGGCTTTGGTCTTGGTGGACTCCTTCACTGGGCCGCCCGAACCTGTCCATCATCAGTCCTGTCCTGCGGGTCAGCCATCTGTCGATTGAGTCGCTCATTCTCTAGCCTGAGGGCTCCCAGCTACTCTATGATCTGCTGTAGGGCCTGCTCCATGGCTCTTGATGACTTTTGGCCGTTAAAGGTCCTTAGAAAAATTTGGCAGCGTTGCGGCATCGCTCGCACCCTTGGTTGAGGGATTGATCGGTTCTGACTATTTCTAACAGCAATTTGGCAGTCCGGGATGAAAATCAGACGTCTTCAAAGTGTGTGGGAGTCACCCGTTGTCTTCCATGCGCACACGGCAGGCCGTGTGGAAACTCTGAAAATACAGAAGATTTTTTTTTGAAAGGTTGGCTTGTGTGTTGGCTTCGAAGTCTGGTCCAACAATCTCACTCTCAATCAGCCTCGACGTTGTCAGGCGTACTTCGTGCCTTTGGCTCCTTGAAGACTATAGAGATCCGGCAGCTCTTCCGCCCAACACATGGCTCTGGCTTTGATAGTAGATGTGAGAGTGTGCTCCTGCGATCAGCTGTGTCCACCACATCAATGTATCTCCTCCTGGATCAACATTCTCTCGTCGTACTCCTGTCTGCTCTTCACTTTGGTGATCTACCTTTGCTCTCGGCTGTCTTTACACCTTATTTCTGTCTTACTCATTGCACACTTACTCGGCTCTTTGCTCTGTCATGTTTTTGGATTGCTGCACCTTCCAATGTTTCTGCCTACTTCTGCAAGCACCTCGCTCCGCTTGCTCACTTCTTCTGACAAACTGTACATATGCAGAAGCCACATTTCTCAAGCGTAGACGTTGTCTCCTGATTCCAACATCATGGCGACTGCTTGAGAGTGCCATCCTTGAAAGTAGGAGGTTTGATCATATGGATTCTTCCCTCAAGGCTACCATAAAGGAAGACATTGTTTACATCCATTTGCTCAAGTTCCCAGTCATGTTGGGCAACAAGACTGAGGAGTGCTCATGCAATAATGTAGCGGCCCACTGGGCAAAGGTCTCATAAAAGTCAATCCTATGAATCTGTGAGAATCTCTTGGTTATGTGACGTGCATTATAACGCTCTACCATGTTTTCTGGCTTTTGCTTTCGGTGTAAACCCACTTGGCTAAGACAGCCCGTCTGCAAGAAGGGAGATCAACAAGTTCATTCACACCATCTTCACATAGGGCTTTGAGTTCATCCTCCATGGTTGTTTCCTAGAGAGATGAATCAACAACTTTGTGCGCCTCGTGAACTGTCGTGGACTCTGTAGGCATTGAGGAGAGACCAGTAGTGGCAAATGAATAAGGCACGTACCTAGAGACAGACATGTCAAGAGCATGATGAAAAATGTGTGCTCAACAAGGGCATATTGAAGAGCACAGTTGGGGTGCACCACTGACACAAAAGCGGACAAGTCAACAGATGCACCGAGCCCGAGGACATGGAGCCATGGATCACCAGAAATAGTGGTCTGATTTGGAGCAGTGGAATCATGTGGGGATGTGCCCTAGGATGGTGTAGTAGACATGCGACTCTGACTTGCAAGGGCATGAAGATGACCATCGAGTACGTAGGGAGACACAGGGAAAGCAGAGGAGGTGGTGGAAAGTGCTAGAGAGGGAAGAGTAGGTGGAGGCAGAGGACTCAGGGAGCGCCTGAGAGGTTGAGGTCATGGGTGGTTGTAGAGAGACAAGGGTATACACAGGGATCACTCTAGAGGACTGTGAGGAGGCAATTTTCAGAGATGGAGAATAGGATGAAGTGGGGATGGAAGATTGAGGCGAGCCTGGATCCAGGACAGGAGGGGACTGACTCGGGAAGGGATCGTCCTCAGGGCCTTGAGCCAAGGGTTTAACATAAGCAACTGTCATAGAGCAGGAAGAAAGCGACAAAGAACCTCCTCCATAGAGGAAAGACGACACAATGTGTGCTCAAACACATCTTTAAAGAAAGGGTATCGTGTGATTCAATGCACCGTGCCGGGAAAAGTCCCAAAAGCACAATGCCTTGGAGAGGGAGGAAACACCGAGGAAAATGCAGGGACCATCTCGCGGTGAAAACTTGCCCTCATGGTGGTCATTGGGCAGTCACGCATCAGCTACAGAGCCCAAACACAGACGGATATTAGCACAACGACCAGTCCATCATTCAAAGGGTGTGACATGACAAGGGAGGAAGACCATGAGGAACATGGTTCCACACGCACGTCATGTAGGTTATGGATTAACATGCAAAGATAGAGGGCTGGCCGTTTTTAGCCAGAAGAGAGTGCACCCAGTCAGTAACAGTGTGTTTCCAATGTTCAGAGACACCAATTTTTTGAGGGAAAAATGGAGACCGTGCCAAGGCCATGACTGGATGCAAAGTCTATGACCTATTCAGCTAGGGTGGTCAGTGACAGTAGGCTAATCTCTAGGCTGGGCAGTTACGAAAACGTCAGGCAAGAAGAGGTCCCCACCAGGTCCTGCAAAACAAACAACACCTACACCTTCAACAGCGTGAATTTCTCCATAGCCAGTGCGCACCAAACGGACCGAGCCAACAGGATCAAGGGAAATGAAGGAAGAACTACAAGAGGTCATATGGTGTGTTGCCCCCGAATCAATGATCCAAAGGCCACTGGAAACACGAGTGGATGGCAACAAAAGACATAAAGCAATATTGCCCGAGTGTGGAGTGCTAAAAGACATCGGGACCTCGAGACAGTGAGGAAATTAATGGAACTATCAATTTTCAAACCACGGACATTAATCAGGCAGCAAACCTTGCACCCCCTCCAATGACGCACCATGAATGGCTCTACCTAACTCACAGACAAGAGAACAAGACATACCCATCAAATCATCACCTCCCTGATAAGGAAGGTGGAGCAGTTCAGTGTGACGCTTCTTGAGGGCACGCTCCTCACCGCAATGGGTGTTGGACAGACGCTTGTTGGAACGTGGCTCCGAGAAGCTGATGCCAGCCCGAGACCAGGTGGAAGGCATGTAATGAGGGGCATGTGATCCATAGTAAGTGAGTTCCATGGAGGGCGGGACCCAACCCCAGAGAGGAATGGGACTGGGAGATGGCAATGTGGAGCTATGTTTGGGGATGGGAGCCGATGTAGGAGAGAAAGAGGATGGATTGGAGATTGTGGCATTGACGACTACTGTGGGAGAGGAGGTGACACCCATGCGGGTCCAGTAAGCTTGCATGGACGATGAAAGGCCAACATCATCACGGGGAACGGTGTACTCGGGAGTTGATTGCCCTGTGGCCTCAGAGTTTGAGCAGTTAACTACTGGTGGGATATTTGTGTTGCCCACACCTGCCCACAAGGAGGGTGATTGCCCTCACCCTCCTTGTCCACGGCCTTCTCCCATCCTCGGTTGTTGCCACTACTACCACGACCTGGCCCCTGTGTGGGGTGAGCCGCAGATGCAGAGGTGGTGGACGTGGTGGTGACAGAGGAGGACATGGATGAGGATGCAGATGAAGATGCGGTGACAGCCGTCAAAGCGGTATGGTAGAGGTGCTTGTTATGGAGAATTTTCCACCAGTCTGTGAGACGCCCTGTTGTGAACTCATAGAGAGAGTTGATGCTTGGGGATGAGTTGGGTGGAACAAGCTCATCAGCAACACGTTCAAGCTCTGTGCAAGGAACATATTGGTACATGTCAGACAGCTCAAGGATAAGGCCAGCCACTATGGGGAGACATGCATATAGTTGGCCTGGCGCGGCCTTGTTGAGGTCATGTAGCAACCGCAGGCTACGGGCCTAATACACATCAGCACACTCATCACCCTCATCCACAGTTGGTTGAACTGGAAAGTGGGGGCACTCTGAATGGCATGACTTGTGATTGTTTTGCAGTGGCGGATGCAAGTGTACGTGCCAACAGGATCATCAGGAGTCCGACATGTTCTTTCAATACTACAGCTGCAGACTTAATCAAGGTCGCCCTCGGGTACTACAACGATCAAGGCACAAATAGCATGTGCAACTTCAGAAGGAGAGGGTAATAATAGAGGTGATGCGGTAGGGTCTGCGTGGGAGTAATACTCCTAGAGGAAATCACCTTGGGCCCAGGAGCTGAACTGTGTTTCCCATGAGGAGAAATGTCAGTTTGGACGTGAAGTGGGGTGGTGAGGTCTCAAATTCTTTTGCCTGCTGGAGTAGCTTTAAAGGAGTGGGATTCCGGCCATGGTGAGGCACTGCAGTTGCTGGCTATTTCCCTCCCGCAGCAGTGGACCCAGAGTAGGAAGCAACCCCCCAAGCATCCCAAGAAGTGTCCATGCCACCAGCATTCCCATAGTCCCCAACACCCGCCACACCCACAATACCGGCAAGGGGCTGGAATGGAGCAAAGACATACCATAACTATGTCTGCTACAACGGTTGTTGTTTAAGCCTCGGCATCAGCTCTATGCTCGACAGTAGCCTTGTGTGTTCGAGCATGACGTATGAACTGGTACGCAAGAGAAGAGAAATGTGATGAGAACGTGCCCGTGCAAAATAAGAAGTTTAACTACTCTAACATTGAGGAGGAAGGGAGAAGAGCAGTGGGATGGTGGCCACTGCGAGGAGGCACGTACAGAAACACACACTGCGACGGCCATGAGAAGGCATAATAGTCCAGTTACCGTGGCACCAACAACAATTGTGGTGGCAGATGCAATCGCAATATCAGTCCCAGCGTGGTGTGCGCGAGCCCGGTGCTCCTCTGAGGGAGTCAGAACTGCCACCGTTGTCGATGTGCAGATGGAGCTAACAGCACCTGAAGTAGTGTCTGCCGTTGTGGCTGCAGCTGTGGCGAAAAGCTGATGAGGCAGCTTCCGTCTGCACAGCAATGTTGGCAGTAGCAGCTTCGAGAAGAGAGTGGGATTTGCCTCTGTGTAGGCAGTTTTGGCATGCACGACTGTTGTGCCTGTGGGAGCCTTGCTGGCTTTAGCAGTGGCAGAGAATGTGGCCGCAGCACCTGCTATGTCAAGGATTGCACCAGCAAGAGTGAGAGTGCCAGAGTGTGCGGGAATGAGTGGCACATGTCCAGGTCGTTCTGGTTTGCTAGCTACGCTGACTGGTCAATCAGAATCGCTATCAAGGTGAGGCTACTGTTTGGAAGGAAACGTACCTGGAGAACACTCAGACATGTACACAGTCATGTACAGTAGTGATTCAATGTCGTGATCTCTTACATCCTGAAAGCGACGAAATTTCTCGTGCCAGTAATTGGGTGACAGCCTTTGCACCAAGAGGGGTACATCAGCATCACGATGGTCGGGCCATAACCATCGGTCTTGAGGCACCGGCATTTCAGTGCGGCTGTATGTAGCATCCTGTGAAGTGCTCTCCTCGTAGTCACTAATGGTGCCAGAGTGGTGATCCGGGCGAGTTGAATCTACCGTGGTCAAATGATGTGGTTTTTGTGGTTGCAGTCACAGAAGAGACAAAGAGACGGACAGGGTGCAATGAGACAGGTACTGTTGAGAGAGTGCAGCAGCTGAGAGAAAGTGTCCTACGACAGTGGCGGCTTTGAGGCAGAGACTACCGCTGCTGCTACAGATGCTACATGCGTGAGAAGTATTGCAACAGATGGCATAGGTGTTGCAGAGGGTAGCATCAGAGGCGAGAAGTGTTGGGCAATGCCAATAGTGAAGAATAAGAAAATGCTTCTTCTGATGCTGTGGGCACAAGATTGCACTGCAACGAGTGGCGTAAGGGCTGCGGAGAGCAGCAGCTTGGATGATAAACACTTTGCAATGCCAATAGCAAGGCTGGAGGTTGTTGTTGCTGCTCATGCTAGAGGCACAAGATTCAATTGCAACAGATGGCACAGTACAGTGGTAAGCAGAAGCTGTGACAAGAAGTATTGCAAGATGCCAACAGCGAGGCAGTGGCTACTGCAGCTGCCGATGCTATATGTGCAAGATTGCACAACAGCAGGTGGCGCAGGAGCTGTCGAGAGCAACAGCAGGGACGAGAGTTACTGCACAATGCCAAAAGCGAGATAGCAGTTGCTACTGCTGCCGATGCTACAGGTGCAAGATGGCACTGCAACAGGTGGCACACGGGCTACGGAGAGGAGCAGCCGGAATGAGAAGTACTACGCAGGAACGGCATCGAGCCAGCAGCTGCTGTTGTTGCTGTTCATGCTGTGGTGCCAGGAGAGCACCACCGAACCATAGCGGGATCCAAGAGTGGCCCAGGGTCTAGGACAGAGTGGGAGGGAGTGTCCCTTCGTTGCTCTGATACCTACCTAAGAGAGAAATTGAGTAGGAACCTACTCTCTTAGGTAGGTAGAACCATGGGAGTTATGCAACAAAAGGGCAAGGACGTGGAGTTATGTGAGAGTTGGAGAACAATGAGCTATAGGAGTAGACATAGCGTATACAAGTGAGTGGAACATCGACCGTGCAAGGAGCACATCAACACCACACCACCTTTCGAGGAACGATCCCACTCTCTTGGCATGAAAGAGGATGGCTACTCACCATGGCACAGGACTAATCTGGTCAGGTGGCCCCCCTAAGGATCAGCAACCGGTTTGCAGGAGCAAACCTCCCGAAGAAGCTCACACAGAGTTTGGAGATAGCCCTGGTATCCTAAATTGTCTAGGGGCTAGAGCTCCCAAGTGTAGAGCCAAGAACAAGAAACATAAAAGGGAACCAAGGGCCATTGCTTGAGGATTTCTTGTTGCTAACAAAGTGTAATAGCTCCTTCATTTATGCCCCGCCTCACGTGGAAAGAGCTTCAGCACAGTAACACTGCTTAGTCTCTTTTTTAAGTGTGATATAGTGTGAAAATTTGCTAGCAAGTACAAGAAACAGCAATGGTTAGGCTTGAGATAATAAAGAAACCCCCACGGAAACATTTAAGATGAGAAGGTACATTGTACATATCACAACGGAACAAACGACACTTCAAAATGTGGAGAGATGGTGAAGATACACTTGAAAACGTAGAAGTGAGTTAAGAAGCAAGAGACAAGTGTATTAAGTCTAGTCTCACCCACGTGCGTGCAACTAGGCGCGCAAGTCCAACCAACTGGTCAGAAAATTGGCTAACCCGGCGGAAATTTCCCAAACAACAGCAAGAGGGAACCTGGAAAACGTACGGGCTCCACGGTTGTCCGAATGACAAACCAAAAGAAGCGCCATGTGCAGAAACAGAAAATCCATGCAACTGGATCATGAACTTGCAAGGATAGTGCCACTGAGAAAATGAGCCCCGGGAGGTGGTCACGAAGAAAACCGTAGAGAGCACGTGAGGGCGTACCGGCTGGTGCTGATGGTGGCAAAGTAGCCATTGAGGGTCACGGCATACCGGCAAGTCATGACGACAATTCCAGAGGTCACCGTGACACACACCAACACTCCTCCATGACCCACAAATGCCACTTACCACTAGCAAGCAGGTGTCACAAAACAATGGCAACAATAGTGCACTGCAAGGGGTATGAGACAGGGCCACACAAGAAATGCTGACGGAGAAAGGAAGCAGGAAGAGTGAGGTGCACATCAGGTAGTTGTAGGAGCATACGCAAGAAGTCCAATGTTGCGCACTCCAAACTTGAACTTGCCACTACATAGCACTTTGGTGAGGAAGTCTGCATGCTGCTGCCACGTGTCGACACCCACGACAGAGACATTGCCACATGAAATGTGCGTACATACAAAGTGATGCTTAACGTTGATGTACTTTGTGTGCGTGTGACACGTTCCATCATGCTCTGCTATGTAGTGTGTTCTCTTATTGTCGCTGTGGATTGTAATGCAGCGGATGGGCTGGTGCAACTGCTGCATGAGACAACACAACCAATTGCTCTCAACCGCAGCCCCCAATGTGACATACTCAGCCACAGTTTAGCTCTGCACTATGTAATCCTGCTTGCCAGTCTTCCATGAGTCAGTTGTACCTCCGGCAAGGAAGGTGTAGCGGGACCGGCTGTGAGCATCGTGGTCATGGGCCCAATTGTTGTCAATGTACTCATAAACAAAAACAGACGACTGTGCACGATATCACACGTTTCACGTGGAGTACACATGACATGCAGCACCATGCAGACAGTAGCCTCCAAATAGGGCTGATGCGGATGCCGTAAGAACTAAAAAACGCTAATAGCAAAGGTAGCATCTGCACGCGTTGTGGTTCCAAGGAACATCAGGGAGCCACTGACTCGAAGGTACGTCGTGACATAGAAAGGCTCCTCCAGAAGATCTGGGTTTGCTGATGTGAGAAGCCTCTGCCCAGCAAGCGTCATAGGCATGGATGTAGAAGGTCAGTAAAACGCTCTCCTTGTGTCCTGATGTAACCAGTCTAATGCACATACAGTATATGACGCTGGCAATCACTCTCAATCTCTATTCCCAAGAAGACACGAGCTGGACCAAGATCCTTTCTTTTGTATATAGACTAGAGGAGATCCTTTACAGCCTGGATAACCTAAGGATAGCGGGACAGAATCAAGAGGTCTTCCACATAGACCAAGACAGCAACGGAGGGTGCATAGGGAGGAATCGCAACAACGCCGGGTCCACTGTGCTTCAGTGATACTCATCTTGCTCCAAGGTAGCGGAGATCTCAAGGTTCCAATAACTTGGGGATGAATTTAAGCCATACAAGGCCTGTCAGTACCATCCTCGAACCCCGGAGGCTGGACGAGATAGATCTCTTACTCGAGATTACCGTGCAAGAAAACATTGTTGACGCCCATCCGGTGGAGCTCCCAATCATGTTGTGCCACCTGAATCAAGAAGGCCTTTGCCGTGGTATACTTTTCCACAAGGATAATGGTGGCATCAAAGTCCACACCAAGAACTTGGGAGAATCCCTTGGCCGTGAGACAGGCCTTGTACCGTTCCACTGAACCATTGGATCTCTCTTTCCTTCGAAAGACCCAATGGGCTTAGATGCCCTTACGGCCGGACGAGAGCTTAACCTTCTGAAAAATTCTATGTCCCTCAATTGCAAAAAGTTCCTCACACATAGCTTGCTCCCATAGAGTTGCATTGTTAGTGGAGAGTTCTTGTTAGACTGTGTTTGGTTCAAGCACACTTGTCTTGCTGCCACTCACAATGAGTGCGGCGGCGACTAAGGGATGTGGCAGATACCGGGCAGACCTAGCTGTCGCAATGACTCGGTGGAACTCATCAGCAATTAGAGGGTATCCAAGCGTGATGTTAGGCTGTACCTCAGCAGCCGCCAAGCCAAGAGCATCGAGACCAGAAAGAGGAGTAGGCTGCATGGGGTTGACGGCACCACTGTAACCTCGACGGACTGACCGCACGGGTCCAGAGTGGCCAGCCAAGGACGACTGGTAGGCGGGACATAGTGAGATGGAGACTGCAAAGGTCGCATACAACCGCATAGCGTGTTAACAAACAATGACAAGATATGCACCTCCGAGGGTGTGACTGGGTCCGCTGTCGATGGAACCACAACCATTGATACAGGCAAAAATGCAAGAGGAGATGATGCAGATGTGCTATGGGAAGATGTAGGTTATGCCGACGCAACAGGAGATGACACCGGTGGCGATGTAGACACGAAAGGAGGTAACACTCGCAACGGCGCCAAGCAATAGGAGGTGACACTGGTGGCAATGTAGACACGACAGGAGGTGACACTCGCGATGGCGCCAAGCAATAGTAGGTGACACTGGCGACGACGTAGATGCGACAAGAGGAGATGTAGGTGATGATGCAGATGCAACATGAGATGATGTAGGCAATGATCCAAATGTAACAGGAGATGATGCAGACAAAGATGCGGATGTGACATGAGATGATGTAGGTGATGATGTAGATACAAGAGGAGATGACACAAGCGACAATGCAGGGGGATACTGAGTACAACCATTACCAAAAGAAACTCCACATACAGAATCTCCTCCTAGATGAGAGAAAGCACAAGCAATGGAATAGAGCGAGTAATATTGCGTGAGAATATCCTATAAAAAAAGAGAGCATCGCGAGACTCGACAACCCAACCACGCTCGGGGTCCCAAAAAGAGCCAGACCTTGGACTGAGAGGAAACACCAACGAAAGGGTAGAGGCAACCTTGAGGAGACAGCTTGCCATCGCGTTGGTCCTCAGGGCCCTCAGGGTCCTCAGTGCCCTCGTGCACGGCACATGGAGGCAGCTCTGCGCGTTGTCCAATACGCATTGTCCATTGCTCGAACTGGCCTCTACTATTGGGCACAACCATTTGTGGTAGTGGACGGGTGCACTGACAGCGACTGGGCTCACGACTCTGACGCCCGTAGTCGTACTAGCTACGTCTTCCTTGTTGGGAGGACCGCTGTGTTGTGGAAAAGCGGTAAACAGGGTTGTGTGGCTGGTACCTCCAACGAAGCAGAGTATGTTGCATTGGGCGCAGGCACGTGTGAGAGCATCTGGTTGTTTTGACTGTTACAACAGCTACGTGTACCCACACGTTGCATCACCTTGCGCTATGACAACCAGAACACCAAGGAAATTGCTGAACATGGTGGCATGCACCACACGCGCACAAAGCATATCAATGTTGAGCATCATTTTTGTGCGTGAGCGCGTTGCCGTAGGAGATGCCCAGATCGTCAGGGTCAATACCTGATAGCAGAGAGCTGACTTTCTCATGAAGGCACTAAGCAACAACGTCTTCAAGGTAGAAATCCACGCCGTTGGCCTTCTTTGTGCACGTGATGTTCCTGGCTGAGTTCTCGGTCTTGTGCTCTTGTGTACAGGCCAATGCGTGTCACACCTTGTGACCCTTGTCCCTGTGTCTGCGTGTCCATGTGTGTGTCGGCTGGGGGTCATGGCGGAGTGTTGGTTTATGACATGTGGTGACCTCTAGCCTCGTTGCACACTCCACACACACTGATGCAGGTGACTGACCATGAAGACCTCCTGTAGTCGACGTCTCCATCGTGGTTGATGACCAGCAGACTCACTGACCAAGAAAGCCCAATGCATGGGCATGATCTTGTGCCTGAGTAAACATTGTGTACGTGTGACAATGCTAGGTTCAGTGTCAGTCGGGTTCAGCCCTGGTCTTGCTCTTGCTGTTCGTGACTGGGGATATTTGGCAACAAGGTCACTTGGGGGGGTGTTCGACTCTGAGCACGGTGGGGGAGAGAAGGAGCGAGATCAAGCTCGTTGCTTGCTCACTCATTGGCTCCCCCATCACCTAACTAATTTTTGCCTCATGTCTTGCGTTCTACACTTCACAACTCCACGATCTAAATGACCTACGCTTTCATGGCCGCCCCTTGACTGCTCCACGACTGTTGCTTCTCACACTCGACATGTCCCTTCCTGTGGTTCGCCACTACCTACACCCTTCTGAGGTGATGCTTGGTGTCTTTGGCTTCTATCAAGTGTAGCCATTGTTAAATTATTCCCATGATCATTCTAGTCAGGGGAAAATTCCCTAGGCAATAGGTTCGTGGATGTTTGCATGCAAGGGCACTAGAGTTGATCGAGGGCATGCAGGCCCATGATGGATGAGACATGAGCTCTGGTGGTGAGCAGGAGAATTGCAGCGCCAAGATTTGGCTAAGTCTGGAATGAATGAATTAAGAATCAAGGAGAAGAGATACAATGAGCCCTTCTGAGAGATTATGTACTTGGGACTGGCAACTAGCCTACCAGGCCCCGTCATCCCCGTCGTGCTAAAAAGGCTCAAACGAAAAATGCACACCTCACAGAACATGAAAAAACCACAAGGGAGGTCTCCCGAGGCACCGGAACAGTCAACCGTGTGCCCGGGTCTCGACCGATGCAATATACCCGAACACGTCCAGACGCTACGGTGATGTGCCAGTATCACCGTTAAGCCAAGCTAGGCGAGTTCGTGCCTCCCGATATGTCAGAACATGTAGTCGAGCATCCGGGTTCCAGCCACATGTAAACTACACATACCTAATCAAAAGTCAACAGAGACTCGACCAATCAGAACTGGGTCTCCCGAGGTACCGGTACAAACCACTGTGTACCGGGGTCTCGACTAGAGGAAGAATGCACGACCTATCCGAGACAATATGGAGCAAATCATCGTAGGGTCTCTCAGAGCACTAGCACAAACCGCCAAGTACCAAGGTCTCGACCACCGAGAAAACTCTATCAGCTACGCATGGACAAACTAGGAGGCCAGAATGTATCATACATGTCACAGAAGAGGTGATATAGCTGATGGAGAACCACCAGCACAAACTAGGAGGCTCTCACTACACAAGACTATCTGATAGCTCAAATCCCATAAACCAACAACGGGAAGAAAATTCATTCCAGCGCACCAAAGTTGAAATCCCCATTCCTAGAATCATCTCAATGATGGGGAAATCCTCTGTAACTACCATATTGACAACTTCTACAGCCCATAGGGAGTCAATGGTCGCGGCTAGATGTTCATGAAAAACTTTTATATTCATCCTCCTCCTCGTCATGATGTCACCATCAGATTTTTGTCACTTTTTCCATTGGATGTGGGTTAGGAAATCTAGTTTGTCGTAGATAAGAGCGACCAGCATGAGAACAAACCGACGACAATCCCCATACTGCGAGACAAATAACCTTGCATTTATGACATGAAACAAAACTGAACATTGAGTGAGGAGTTTGAATGAAACTTTTTTTCATGCCCATCTGTTGAAGTTCGTTGGCCACTCACAGCTCTATGACCTCTTGTCTCCCACACTCTGCACACACATGTACAGATTAAATAACAATGGCCTCACCTGGGGAGACGTCATGCGATCCCACCTTGACTGGAGGCTCTGACGTCATGGAGCTTCTGCTGGATCCAAGAGTGCCCTCTGGCACTTGCATGGCCATTGCATGGCTTTCTATGATTCTTTCTTGCAGTAGATGCTAGGGTTCGTACATTCTCATTGCCTTGTCCTGCATCGTGCTTGCTTGCCTCTGAGTGTTTTGGGGGAGCTGCATATTTCCCGGGTGCTGATCCTTAGGGGGCCACCGTGCCGGTTTTGGCCGTGCACCGGTGAGTAGCCGCCCTCGGTTTAATGCCGAGTGGTCGGGCTTGACCCCCGGGTGGCGGCACTTGTCCACCCGAGCGTGATGCTCGGTGTGGGTGCGTGCTCACCGGTGTTTAGCTCGCTCGCTCCCCCCACTCTATCTTGTCTTGGTGTGTCATGAGTTCTAAGGCAAGCTTTCACCGCATCCATGGCATGCCTAGTGCTCTCCTATGCTCACCCGACCCGTCTCACACAATGTACCCAGGAAGCTGCCGAGTAACTTCTGGGATCAGAGCAGTAGGGGTCACCCCTTAAAGCTTTCCGGTCCTTGACCTGTGAGACCTCCACCGAGGCGTTCTCGGTGAGCCCGCGGCGTTCTTGCACCATCCACCCCTGTCGGGCTTGCGGTGTTCTTGCCATCCCTCATCTTCTAGCTTACACGCGGAACTCTTGCCGCCTTCCGTCTGCTGGCGAGAGGCCCGCGCTCTCCTCCTCAACGTGAGCCCGTGGCACTCTTGTTGCCCCACACCTTCCAGTCTTCATGTGGCATTCTTGTCAGCCCCACCTCTTGCCAGAGTAGCCGCATCTCGACAGCGCAGCATCTATAGCAGCACAGCGGGTGCCTCCATCTTCGTAGCTCCACGGTGGAGCCCGCAGCGGGAACCCACTCGTGCGCACCCGCATCGGCAATCTGCCCTCGGCAAGCACACGCACCACTGCCGTAACAAAGGACCCTCGCATCTGCGGGACCCTACACTCTGCCGTATGGCACTGCCCTTCTCCAGTGGCTATAGGTGCCACCTCACCACAATACTTGCATCTCCCTCCCACACCTCCGTGTGGACACACCCTCAAGCAACTCTCACTCTACCGTCCACATCTGCTTCTCTCTAGCAGCTTTCAACACTTTCACACCACTCTCATGCTGAGCCTGGCCTCCTAGCTCCGTGCCACGCTGCTCTCACGCAGCGCATCGACACATGTGCATAGTGTAGTGCCCTCTCTGCACACACATCTCCCTTAGCTGCACCAGCAACCCCAACTCTGTCACACTGGATTCACCGCATCCCGACAGTCCACCGGACAACGAGCTTGACTCCCCGCGCACAGCAGCTCCCTACGCCACCCGTGGGTGCGAGGACCCGCGATTCATTGACGAACCTCCACCCACCGACGATGACACTCCGCTGTGGTTTCACATGCTAGATGACTCATACTGGCGTGAGGATATTACTACAGTAATTGAGCACGAACGTGAGGAGATAGACCGGCAGGTTTATACACCAGAAGACCTACCATCATCTCCACCTCTCTCTCCATCATCATCACCCTCCTCGCGGATCTCGGTCGTCCAACCCCTCCTCTGCCGCTGCTCCTGCTTCTACTCCATAGCCTGCAACAGCTGAAGCAACCAGGCCGTCGGTGGCACCTGAGATGCCCGGCGTGATACCCGTCCTTTCCATCCACACAGACTTCATTGGATTGGCTGGGGCCATTCTTTATGCAGCTGCTGGTTCCGCTGTCACCTTCGCAGCCACGGCCAGGGCCTACCGAGCCCCGACACAGACAACGGTTGGACGTGCAGCTGAGGCGTACGCACATGCTACAGCATCTCTCAAGCTACTTGCCGCCGCCGCTGCTAACATCACCACGCAAGTGACAGCAGCAGAAGCTTCTGTGGCCACAGCAGCTTTCTCTGCAGCAGACACAACGTCCAGTGTTGTTGGCTCCATCCTTGCTTCCACCGCAGCAGCAGTGCTCACTCCCACCGGCACTCCCCGAGAGATCACACCGCAAATCACCACGGGCGTCCTTGTTGCATCGGCGTTGAGTGCATTTGTAAGGGCCACAGTTATGGGGTTTTTGCGCCTCACTGTAGCGGTCGTCGGGTGGGTGTTGTCCTCTTCTCCTCCGCTGCAGCCTTGGTGTCCCCTCTCTTCACCCTGTTTCCTCGCCACTTGCTTGGTGAGCTCTGCACTGTACCACACTGTTTCGCACTTCAATTCCTCTCCTTCATCTCTTTGCCCTCTTTCCTGCATTCTCATTTGCTCTCTCTCATCATGCCGGGACCAGAGGATACAATAGAGGCACTGCAGGCATCCCTTAGCGAGGCACAAGAAAAACGCCGTAAGGATGAAGATGAGCTCCAGCAGGGTCGTGAGGCTTAGCATGAGCTAGCCACTGCCGTAGCTACACTAGTCATAGATTGTTTGCACTCCATCCCAGGCCTTGTTGCTGTCCTTCCCACTGAAGAGACGGCATCAGCTCATTTATTTGTTTTGCCCAGTGGTGGTGTTCCCAGTTCCTCCTCTCCTGCTCTCTCACCAGTGGCTGTAGCCCGAGTTCTTCACCCAGCCAGGCAGAGGGAATTTAAGACACCACCACCTCCGTTCACATCCATGCTCACCTTCACCTCTTGGGAGACACACTTCAGTGCGTGGGCCTAGGGTGAACTGCTTTGGGAGTACTACTCCCCTGCCAAGCCACCGTTCGTATCCCAGCCTGCCGAGGCCGCCCATGCTGTGCATGCTCTAATCAGTTCAGGACCTGAGATCCTCCTCGACGACATTGGCACGTACAATGCAGACCCTGTGTGTGGCACCCCTGCTGACCCTGTTGGTGCCTATGCTCTCATTCGCCGCCGCAAGACTATGACTGGGCATGCCGCCTAGAGTGCTCCATCTATACAGTTCAACACCCTGCAGATGCAGACGGACGAGACTGTAGATGAGTATTGGGCACGCAGTCTACAATTGTTGCGTGACCTTGGAAGGACAGCTCCAGGTCCTCTCTCAGCCTGCCTCTCCATCGTTGCTGGCCTCATTCCTGATTTGTCATACCTTTATCTTCACGTCTCTCAGGCAGAGCTCGAGCGGTTCGCTGGTACCCCTGTCCCTACGGACTCTCCGCCAAAAATCAGTCCCCTTTACTACTTTACTGCATCATGTCTCACTGACTTGTGGAATGCCTTATAAAACAAGTGCATGCATTGCGCTGCTCTTGCTACTGTCACTATCTCGTCCCCCTCCTCGACTACAGCTGCCACTTCCTCTTCATTCTCGTCTCCTCATGCAGTAGCTCATCCCACTCAGGCTGCCTCTCGTGGGGAGGGTGGTGGCTCCGGTCGTGGGGGTGGTCATGGAGGCAAGGGGCGTGGAGGTGGTCGTAGTGGCAAAAACTCCTCTCCCGCCACCGCCAACGTCACCTACTGGAACTTTGGCTCCACTAGCCACTCTACGCCCAAATGCCCAGCTCCTCGTGACGATGTGCGTCTTGCCTCCTCAATGCGTGCTCACTGGATGCGTACGGGTGTGACCGCCTCTTCTGCCACAGCAGCAGTGACTGTTGCATCTTCCTCATCCTCCTCCCCCGCTTCAGCACTGACCACCACTCTTGCCCCTCTTTAGCCGTCACAGCACCCAGCTAGTCCCTGGGGTTGGATCCCGCCTCCATCTGGCCCTCCATACTATGGCCCTCCGTATTCTCACTACTCAGTACCTCCCTGGGCTCGGGACGATGGTCACTTCTCCGACCGCTCATCCTACCGTTCCTCGGACCGCTCCTCTGACCGCCGTGACAAGGAGCGTACCCTTGAGCGTCACTTTGCGGAATTGCTTCACCTTTGCTCTCAGGGAGGTGATAGTGTGAGTAGCTAGTCGCATGTTTCTGTTTGTGAGTCCGACGCCATCCTCCATGGTGCTGCGTCTGGTGGAGCACAGAGGGTCCTGCCTGATGATCGTGATTGGATTGAACAGTGGCAGTCTCACACTTTCCCCACTTGTCTTGGTGGCCCGTCCCTCCCATCCTCCCATGGCACTGTTGCTGTTTGTCTCGTTCTGCCCTCCACTTGTGCATCCCTTGGTCTCTGGATCATTGATTGAGGTTCCACACATCACATGACCTCGTGTCGATCGTCTTTTGTGTCCATCGGGCCCGTTGGGTCCGTTCGTTCTGTGCACACTGGCTTAGACCAACTTCTTCCTGTCCAAGGTGTCGGTGTCGTTTGATACGTCGGGCCTGGGGGCACAATCTACTTACCCGATGTGCTTTATGTACCCGACCTTGAAGTCAGCCTTCTCTCTGTGACCACCCTTGACGACCAGGGCATGGACTTCTCGCCCGGTCGCGGCCTAGCCTCCATTTCACTCCGCTCGTCTGGCCGTGTTGTTCTCCGCGGTGTGCATTGTGATCGTCTGTTTCGTTTCCCTCACACGTTGCCATCATCTTCCGTTGCATCTGCTCTTGTTCACGTTGCAATATCGCTTTCTCCTGCCCATGTTGACCTGCTACATCGTCGCCTTTGTCACATTCACACCGCCGCCATCCAGCGCCTTCTCCACCTTTGGCCAGCCTATGGTCTTGATCCTGCCACGTTTGCACCTCCCTGCTCATCAACCTATCTGGATTGTGCCAATGGCAAACAGCACCGCTCCCCTTTCTCCACTGCTGAGTCCACTACCTCCCATCCACTTGACCTCGTCCATGCTGATGTCATGGGCCCCTTGCCCCAGGACTTCCTGGGTGGCCTTGGTTGCTACGTCATGTGCTTGACTTATGACTTCTCTCGCTACCGCTGGGTCTTTGCCCTTCGCCACAAAAGTGATTTCACTGACGTTCTTGAGTCCTGGCTTCCTTAGGCTGAGCGTGTCTGTCTTCCCTCGTTGCGGGTCTTTCGCAAAAACCGGGGCGGTGAATTCTTTGGTCCCACCTCTCACTTCCTTGAGTCCCGGGGTGTTCGGCTTGAGTCCTCTAACCCTTACACCCCACAGCAGACGGCGTGTCTGATCGTGGGAATCGTACCCTTGCTGAGGGTGTCCTCTCCCTTCTCTTTGCCTCTGGGCAATCTCCCTTGTTTGCCTTTGAAGCCATGTCCTATTTGACTTGGCTCTGGAATTAGGTTCCTCATGGTCCTCTCCCCCACTCTATCACACCCTTTTAACGCTGGGCGGGCCGGCATGCTGACCTCCCGCATTGCTCGTGTCTGGGGGTGTCTTGCGTCCGTGTGGATCCCGGCAGACCAGTGGGATGGTAAATTGTCTCCCCGTGGTCGCTTATGCTTCTTTCTTGGGGTCTCCCCATTCTCGAAAGCGTGGCGCTTCTGGGATCCTTTCCGTTGTCGCGTCATTGAGTCTTGGGATGCTCTCTTCTTTGAACATCTCTTTGAGCGGGACATTCCTCATTTTGGTGGGTCCCTCTCTCCGTCCTCTCGAGGTGGGGGTGGTCCTCTCACCTCTGGACCTTCTGTTCTCTCCTCCGTGCGTCCTTCGACACCCCTTGTATCCTCCGAGTCCTTGGGCTCCTCTCCCTCCTTGGGGCTTCCTTCCTCGGCCTCCCCTGCGCCTTTGGACTCCCCTACGTCCATGGAGTCTCCTGTCTCTTCTAATCTTGCACTCTCTGACTCCCTTGAGCCCTCTGTTTTCTTCATCCTCACCCTCTGGTACCGCGTCGCCTCCTGCCCTCTCTGAGCCCTCTACCCCAGCTGATCCTCCCTCTCCTTCAGTCTCTGTGCACCTGCGCTCTGTTGCGCCTTCTTCTGCGGTGCGTGCCCCATCTGTCCCTCTAGTCTCACCCTACACTCGTGGTGGTCGTCTCAGGTCACTTCCATCTCAGTCGCACCTTGTTGTCTCCGGTGACCCTGGTCTTCGTGATGTTGGCCTTGCAACCTCTACATTGTCTGCGACTGCCTCTGTGGTGCACCCCAGCGCAGCACTGGGCTACTCTCTCATTGAACAAGAGTTTCACTCAGCTCTCTCCTCGTCTGTAGCTGGGTATGTTGCCTCGTGCTTTGCTGCTGCTGGTCTCTCCCCTCTTCCGCCCGAACCTTTGACTGTGCCGGCAGCCCGTGCGGCCTTTGATTCCCCTTTGTGGGAGCAAGCCATGAAAGCCGAACTCAATGCACTCTCTGAGCACGGTGTGTACGAGCTCTTGGACCTCCCACCGGGCCGCAAGGCGATTGTGGCCAAGTGGGTGTACCGTCACAAGCTGAACCCTGATAACATCGTTGAACGGTACAAGGCTCGTCTCACTACAAAATGGTTCTCTCCAATTCTGGGTGTTGACTTTGACGAGACCTTTACACCAGTCGACCGCTACACGACAGCCAGGGCACTTCTCAGTCTGGTCGTCTAGCATGACTGGGAGCTTGAGCAGATGGATGTCAACAATGCTTTCCTACATGGCAAATTGGACAAGGAGATCTATGGGGTACAGCCACCCGGCTTCTCTGATGGAACAAACCGAGTTTGGCATCTACGCAACGCCCCCTATAGCCTAAATCAGTCCCCACACTGTTGGAACCAAGAAATCATAGCTATCCTGAAAAAGGGAGGCTACCAAAGAAGTGCTCTGGACCCTGCTCTATTCCTCAGCGCTCCCACCAAACCACTCATCGCCATCTTTGTCTATGTGGATGATCTTCTCATTGCCTCCCCTGATGCTGCATCTATTGCAGCTACAAAGTCTTCGCTCCAAGCGGCATACAAGATGAAGGACTTTGGTCCAGCTCGTGTTTTCTTGGGCATGGAGCTGGAGCGTGATCGCGCATGTCGCACCCTACACGTTCACCAAGCTCCATATGTGCACAGCTTGGGGGAGCGCTTCGGACCGCTTCTCACAGAAGTCCCCATAGCGTCCACATCTATGACCCCCTCTAGCCAGTCCCTTCTGAAGTGTCTGGAGCTGTCCAAACTGGGGAAGATGGTCGATGTGACAGACTACCTCCGGGTCATTGGCTCACTGATGTACCTTGCCACCACCACGCATGCTGATGTTGCTTTTACTGTGAACTTCTTGTCTCAGTTCTCTCAGTGCCCTCGTGAGCGCCATCTTGAGGCTGCCCTACGAGTAATGCGTGTTGGTTTTCGTGCATCTCTCATTGTACTCTGTTGTGTCCTCCCGGTTTGTGTACATCGGCGTGCAGATGACTGACGGCGAGACTTGACGCCGCTGGAGTGTCGCTCGGTGGAGCCGACGCACGCTGAGGCCCACTCACCCGTCGCTGGAGCTTCCTCCTCTGGCGATGCGCTCAGCTCCATCGGCAGACCTCCTCGGTGGTCGGGCCGCCGGCGGTCACTGCCACTACAGATGCTGTCTACATGCACCTAGCGCTGTGTCTGACTGTGGCATTGCGTCTACAGCATCATGCGATGCCTAGGGTCCATGTCTCCTGTTGTATGGCCCTGTTTGGCATCGTTGACTGTCATAGGCACTTCCTGGGTTCGTGCAGCCATAACTTCTTATAACTATTTTTCTAGCTGATTTTGACGACACGACTGTGTTCGCAGTAACGGTATTATGGTATGATCCAGTTTTCAGGCAAAACGGACGACGCCCGGATTTTGGGCTGTCGGGCGTCTGGCAGGGCTCACCGAGAAAACCCTACCTGCCAGAAAATAGGTCTAGCACTATTTTCTGATTGGCTGGTTAGCTGAGTAACAAGTTCTACACTAGTGGGGGGGAGCTAGAACTTGGAGGGGTCTCCCATTGTTGCTCATTCTTCATTGCTAAACAGTTACTTTCAGTTTTCAGCTGCTTTCTGGCACTAACACTGGCGCGCGCACTTCTAAGTAACAAACCCAGAGCTTCCAGACTTAGTCTCTAGAGCAGCAGACTGAGGGGGCAGCAGACTTAAGCAACGAGCGTGGAAGCCCGCACGCTGCATCGACAACGCATGCTGCCCCAACCTGCTGCCTAGGTTTCTAGCTTGGTATCAGAGCCAGAGCGTAGCAGCAGCAGCAGAAGACTGGCGTACAGGTGCCAGACAANCCCATTGTTGCTCATTCTTCATTGCTAATCAGTTACTTTCAGTTTTCAGCTGCTTTCTGGCGCTAACACTGGCGCGCGCACTTCTGAGTAACAAACCCAGAGCTTCCAGACTTAGTCTCTAGAGCAGCAGACTGAGGGGGCAGCAGACTTAAGCAACGAGCGTGGAAGCCCGCACGCTGCATCGACAACGCATGCTGCCCCAACCTGCTGCCTAGGTTTCTAGCTTAGTATCAGAGCCAGAGCGTAGCAGCAGCAGCAGAAGATTGGCGTACAGGTGCCAGACAACGCCGACAGACCCCCATACGCGCCAGTGCAGGGGAAATGCTGCCGGGTTTTTTCCGGAAGCATTGACCCGCCTGGTGGCAGCGTCAGATTTTTTCCCACGGCCACTGGGCCAAGGGAAATGCTGCCGAAATTTTTTCAGCAGCACTGACCCCCACACGTGACGCGAGGAGGTGAGCGGCAGGCCGCGTCCAACACCTTCGGGCGACGACGCACGCGGCAACGTCACCCAGGTGCCGTGACTTGCACCAGCACGCAACAACAGCGGTCTGCAGTAGCGGCAGCCGTAGCCAACGGCAGCGAGCAGTGGCAGCAGCAGCAAGTAGCAGCTGTGTGCAGCAGCAACAATAGGCAGAAGCAGCAGCTCGCAATAGCCTACAGCAGCAGCAGCCCGCAGCAGCAGCAGCCCGCAGCAGCAGCTCGCAGCAGCAGCACCGTACAGTAGCAGCTCGCAGCAACAGCAGTCCGCAGTAGCAGCGAGCAGCAGCAGCAGCAAGCAGCAACTGCAGTAGCGTGCAGCAGCAGCAGCAGGATACAGCAGCCACAGCAGCCAGCCGCACTAGCAGCCAGCCGCAGCAGCGGTTGCAGCGAGCAGCTGTCAGCAGCGGCTGCAACTGCTCAATGCCCGTAGCGAGCGGGCAGCGAGCAGCAGCCCGCTGCTGCCAGCAAACAGCAGCCCGCTACCAGCAAGCAGCAGCTCGCTGTCAGCGAGCTACAGCTCACTGCTCGCAGCTGACAGTGGGCAGCTGCCCGCTGTGACAGACAAGGAAGAAAAAGAAAAAAATGCAAGAGCAAAAAATCCCCCACCCCACCTGCTGCCCAGCCGCTGTTGCAACAGCTGCCTTCGTTGCTGCAACAGCCTTAGCAGCCGCAGCAGCCCGCAGCAGTAGCAACTACTGCTGCAACTGCAGTCGCAGTAGCAGTAGTAGAAGCAACGGTAGCAGTAGCAGCCGCAGCAGAAGCAGCAGCAGCAGCGGCAGCAGCTGTAACAGCAACAGCAGTAACAGCTGCAGCAGCAGCAGCAGTAGCACCAACTACAGCGGCAGCAGTAGCACCAACAGCAGCAGTAGCACCAGCAACAGCAGCTACAGCAGCGGCCCCAACAACCGCCACTGTTGACGTCAGCATCCCACTGCTGACGTCACTGTTGACGTCACTGCTGACGTCATCAATTCACAAAAAAAGACTATAGAAGGGGGCAAGGGAAGGGGGAAGTAATCCTAAGGGTGGGCAGGACGTCCACCGTCCTCAAGAGACGTCACTGCTAATGTCAGCACCCCACAAAAGAGAAAAAAAAACACAAAACAAAGGACAACACACTATGGCTGGTAGCCCCACTGGGGAGGGGTCCTCCTCTGTTGGGGGGACCCCCACCCCCCCTTTCTTGTAGCAGCCCAATAGTAGCAGCAGCAAAAAGAGCAGCAGCAGCAGTAGCAGCACCAGCAGCAGCAGCAGCAGTAGCAACAGTAGCAGGAGCAGCAGGAACAGCAAGAGTAGCAGGAGCAGCAGCAGCAGTAGGAACAGCAGCAACAGCGGAAGCAGCAGCAGCAGCAGCAACAGCAGCAGCAGGAGGAGCAGCGGCACCAGCAACCCTCTGATGTCGTCGGCGACAACCCTGACCCCCTCGCAGCTCTTCAGCAACAGCTTGCCGCCCTGACGCAGCAACTTGCGGCACTGCAACCGTTAGTCTCTCAGTCTGCCCCCAATGCGTCTCCATCCTTCCCCCCTCCAGGGCATGCCAGCCCAGCTGTGTCTGCTGCCACGCAATACCTGGCGTAGTAGTAGACTCTGTGCCAGCGGCAGACAGTGACCTCCGTCCTTGGCCCCACTTTGGGTGCCGGCCATAGGCAAAAGGACTTTGAGACGCCACCGCCGGCGCATCAGGTCGGCGACCAGTTCCGGAACTGGGAGCTCAGCTTCCGCATCTGGGCACAGGGTGAGGGCCTGTGGGCATACTACACCCTGCCGTATGATGCCACCCTGGCCGACCAGCTGTATGACGCTGGTCGTGCCGTCCGGGCTCTAGTCCCTGTCGCCCCTCCGGCTTCCCGCCTCGCCCTCGAGCCCTTCTTAGGCGACTTCACCGCTGGCGCCACCCCAGACCCTGCACCAGCGTGGCACGTTCTCACTCGTCCCCATCGCCTGTCCAGCGACGTTGAGACTAACCGCCTGCTGTGGGAGTTCAACTCCCTGCGCATGGGGGAGACCGAGACAGTCACCTCCTACTAGCAGCGGGCGGAGGACATCCTACGTCGCCTCAGGACCTCTGCCCCACCCCCTTTGGTCGTGCTCCTCACCATCAAGCGCGGTGCCACCGAAGTGTACGCGGACGTCTTCGTCCACTACCCTCACGACGTTCTCTCCACCATGACGGCCCAGGGCACCCTCATGCCCTGGGCATACGAGCTCTTCCTCCGCATTAAGGAAGCTCGTCTGGAGTCCCGACTCCAGCGCACGGAGGCCGTCGCCTCCCCTGCAGTCGCCTCCCCTACCATCACCTCCGTGGCCGTCGCCTCCCCCGTCGCAGCTACCTCATCATCATCGGGGAAGAAGAAGCGTCGGAACAAGAAAGGCAAAGGTCAACAGCATCAGCAGCAGCAGTCGTCGACCGGGTCCAGCGCTTGCGGCTTGGTCTGCCACAACTGTGGCCAGCCTGGGCACGGGTGGTACACGTGCCCTCTACCGACGGATGAGGCACGCGTCATTGACACCATGTGTCGCCAGCGCGAGCGCCATCTCGCCTATGCCGCCATGGCTGTCGCCGGCTCTGACACCTCCGCCTCGTCCAGCAGCTCCACCACTCCGGTTGGTTCGCCGGTCCCGCCAACACCAGCGCCGCAGCCGTCGGCGCCGGCGCAGTCCTCCTTCTACCCGGGCTCCGGCGCCATCACCCCGCACTCCGTCAACACTCCCGGGCCATCCTCCTGTGAGCGCCAGCTAGAGCAGTTCATCGCGCTCCAGCTCGGCCTGCCTCGCCCTCCTCCCCAGGGAAGTGCGAGTTGCATCACTTCCTGCTCTCCTGTCCAGCCCTGCATGACTGAGACTGAGCTACGGTCGTGCCCCGTTTCCTCGTCTGTCTCATCATCTCTCATGGTCTCCACTACCCCCTCCCAGGACGACGTTGCTTAGCTTGACCATTGGCAGTTTCGATTTGCACCTCCTTCCACCACGTCCACGTCCCTTGCTTGCTGCCATGTGACCGTTAGTGATCTTGCGACCCCGGTCCAGGACCCTGCTGAGACCTGGATCATCGACTCCGGGGCCACACATCACATGGCGGCCTGTCGTGAGGCCTTTAGTATGCTCGGTCCTGTAGGTGATGTTTCCGGTGTCCGGACAGGCTCAGGCTCTAGCCAGGTGTTGCCTGTCCGTGGTGTCGGCGTCGCTCGTTTCCGTGGTCCCTCCGGTGACGTCTTTCTGACCGATGTCCTCTTCATCCCTGGTCTTGAGCTCAGCCTTCTGTCCGTCACTACCCTTGAGCGCATGAGCATGGAAGTTGTGCACTCGCGTGGTGTTGGCACTGTGTCTTTGCGTCCGTCTAGCCTTGTTGTACTGCATGCCACCGCCCGTGGCAACCTATGGCATGTACCTCGCCTCTCCTCCTCTCCTTCCGTCTCCTCCCCGTCGGCCGCCACAGGCCATGTGTCTGTCACCAGTACACTTTCTCCTCAGCACACTCGCCTCTTGCACCGCCGCCTCTGCCATGTCCACTCTGCCGCCGTAGACAGCATGCTCCGCACCCAGCCGGCCAAGGGCCTTGACCCGGAGACTTTTCCCCTCCCGTGCCCAACTGAGTGCATTGACTGCGCTCACAGGAAGATGCACCGGTCCACGTATCTCTTGTCTTCCTCCCACACGTCCGCCCCCCTCGACCTTGTCCATTCGGACGTCATGGGTCCTCTCCCCACCGAGTCCGTCGGCGAGCATGGTCGCTACGTCCTCACCCTCACTGACGGCTATTCTCGCTACCTCTGGATCTTCTGCCTTCGGTAGAAGAGCGATGTCGCCCACGCCATCCAGGACTGGCTTGTCCTTGCGGAACATGAGTGTGGCCGCTCTCTCCGCCGCTTTCGCTCCGATCGTGGTGGTGAGTACCTAGGTGAAGCCACGACCTTTCTCGCCTCCCGCGAAATTCGCCATGAAACGTCCGCGCCTTACACCCCCACCCATAACGGTGTCTCCAAACAGTGGAACCGTACTATGGCGGACGCCGTCCGCACCATGCGGGACGAGTCTGGTCTCTCCGATGGCTTCTATTTTGAGGCCATGGCCTACATGACCTGGGTCAGGAACCGGATTCCCCACGGTCCCCTTCCCCGTCAGTCCACATCGTACTAGCATTGGTGCGGTCAGCGAGCTGACCTCCGCCCGGCTCGCGTTTGGGGCTGCGTGACCATTGTGTGGCTGCCCCTCCCACAGCAGGGCGGCAAGCTCGCCCCTCGCGGATGTCCCTGCACCTTCCTCGGTGTCTCTCGTCAGTCCAAGGCCTGGCGCTTCAGGGATCCCTCCTGGCAGTACATCGTTCAGTCCCAGGATGCCCTCTTCTTCGAGGACCTGTTTCCTCGCGACCTCATTCGCTCTAGCTCGTCCGTGTCTATCCCGTCGCGTGGGGGAGTGGTGAGTCCGTCCTCCGTCCTGCCGCTTCCGGGTGACACATCTCTCAGTCCCTCCGAGCCGGCAGCCCAAGTCGCGTCCGCTGGTCCTTCCGAGCCGGCAGCCCCAGTCGCGTCCGCTGGTCCCTCAGGGCCAGTAGCCCCAGTCGCGTCCGTTGGTCCCTCCAGGCCGGCACCCCCAGACGCGTCCGCTGGTCCCTCCGCGCCAGCAGTCCCAGTCGCGTCCGCTGGTCCCTCCGGGCCGGCACCCCCAGTCGCGTCCGCTGGTCCCTCCGGGCCAGAACCCCCAGTCGCGTCCGTTGATCCCTCCAGGCCATCAGCCCCAGTCGCGTCTGCTGGTCCCTCCGGGCCAGTAGCCCCAGTCGCGTCCGCTCATTCCTTCGGGCCGGCAGTCCCAATCGCGTCCGCAGGTCCCTCCGGGCCAGCAGCCCCAGTCGCGTCCGCTGATCCCTCCGGGCCAGCAGTCCCAGTCGCGTCCGCTGGTCCCTTCGGGCCATTAGCCCCAATCGCGTCCGCTGGTCCCTCCAGGCATGCAGTCCCAGTCGCGTCCGCTGGTCCCTCCCGGCCAGCAGCCCCAGTCGCGTCCGCTGGTCCCTCCGGGCCGACAGCCCCGGTTGCATCCGTGGGCCCCTCCGGGCCAGCAACCCCGTCCGCCTCCATCAGCCTGACGGACTCAGTGCCGTCACCTGCCCTGCCACGCTACACGTGTGGCCCGGGCGACAGCCTCCGACCCCGACCGTCGGTGAGCGTGCAGACCGTCGCACCGCGCTCCGTGGCGCCTCGACCCCCCGTGGCTCCACGTGTCTCCTCCGCTCCCACGGTCGTGAGTCGGGATCCTGGCACTAAGGCCCTCGGCCTGACTACCTCGGCCATCATTGCAGACCTTCACCCGGGCTCCGGATTGGGCTACGTCATGCTTCATCACGAGCATCGGTACGCTGTCATGGCTGCACTTGCGCGCATCCCACCTGGGGCTCGATATGCACACGCTCTCTCAGTCCGGTCCACAGCACGCCCGGAGGACCCAGACACCCTACGCGAGGCACGAGCCTCTCCTGAGGCCGCACACTAGGACGCTGCCTGCGCCGATGAGCTCACCGCTATTTGACAGCACCATGTGTATGACCTCGTCGACCTTCCCCCAAAACGGAAGGCCATCGGTGCCAAGTGGGTCTTTTGGCGCAAGTGGAAGCCCGACGGGTCCTTGGACAAGTACAAGGCCTGCCTTACAGCCAAGGGGTTTGCCCAGATTCCTGGGGTCCATTACGACCAGATCTTTGCCCCAGTTGGCCGGTTCTCCACTAGCCGGGCACTCTTCAGTCTGGTCGCCCAACATGGGTGGGAGCTGCATCAGATGGATGTGAGCAACGCTTTTCTCCATGGTTCAGTGGAGGGTGAGGAACCTACATGGTGCAACCCCCAGGCATTGACGATGGCACTGGGAGAGTCTGGCGACTGCGCAAGGCCCTCTATGGCCTGAAGCAGTCGCCTCGGTGCTGGAACCAAGAAATCAGCAGCACGCTCCTTCGTGGCGGGCTCCAGCATAGCACCGCTGACCCCGCACTGTTTGTCAGTCCGCGAGGCCAGACTTTCGCTGTTGTTCTGGTTTACGTCGACGATCTGCTCATTGCGTCGCTACACACGGCTGCCATCCAGCGTGTCAAGAATCTGCTGCGCGCCGCCTACCAGATGAAGGACCTTGGGTCTGCCAGAGTCTTTCCTGAGCATGGAGCTCGAGCATGATCGCTCCCAGGGCGTCCTGCACATGCACCAGGCCGCCTATGTGCAGACACTGTCCACCCCCTTTGCGGAGGACCTGCCACTCGTGCCGAGCGCATCCTCACCCATGTCACCCGGTGGCCAGGCAAAGCTGAAGAGTCCTGACCCAGCCGTTGTGGGGGAGCCAGTTGACGTGACCACGTACCTGCGAGTCATCGGGTCACTGATGTTCTTGGGGACGACGACGCACCCAGACATCGCATTCGCCGTCAACCTCCTGGCCCAGTTCTCTGAGGAGCCGCGTCACCTCCACTACGAGGCCGCAATCCGAGTACTACGCTATGTTGTCTCGACTCCTCGGCGAGGTCTCATGTTCCGCCGTCAGCCGTCTGATGTCGCGGTGGGCTACACCGATAGTGACTGGGCCGGCAGTCCGGACGGTAAGAGTCGCACAGGCTGGATCTTTCTGATAGGCGGCACAGCTGCGTCCTGGCGCAGTGGCAAGCAGGGGTGCGTTGCACGCAGCACTACTGAGGCTAAGTACGTTGCTCTTGGCTCAGGCACGTATGAGAGTGTATGGTTGCGTCATCTGTTGTCCGAGTTGCATCAGTCCGTCGCATCCATCACATTGCACTGTGACAATGAGAGTGCCATGGACATCGTCGACAATGACGGTGTTCATCACACACGCACAAAGCACATCAATGTTGAGTATCACTATGTGCGTTCGTTGTTGCATGAAGGCAGCGTCAGCATCGTGTGGGTTGAGACAGCACGGCAGTTGGCTGACTTCTTGACCAAGGCACTCAAGCGCGACTCGTTCAAGAAGGCTGTGAGTTCAGTCGGCATGCGTCCGTGAGTGACTCTCTCTGTCCCTGCTTGCGTCTCTGCTTCGCCTGGGGGAGTTTGGTTGTTCACTATGTTTCTGCCCGCACATGTGCACTACGCCTGTGAGTCATGGGGGAGTGTCGGTTTTCGTGCATCTCTCATTGTACTCTGTTGTGTCCTCCCGGCTTGTGTACATCGGCGTGCAGATGACCGACTGCGAGACTTGACGCCGCTGGAGTGTCGCTCGGTGGAGCCGACGCACGCTGAGGCCCACTCACCCGTCGCTGGAGCCTCCTCCTATGGCGATGCGCTCAGCTCCATCGACAGGCCTCCTCGGTGGTCGGGCCGCCGGCGGTCACTGCCACTGCAGATGCTGTCTGCATGCACCTAGCGTTGTGTCTGACTGTGGCATTGCGTGTGCAACATCATGCGATGCCTAGGGTCCATGTCTCCTGTTGTATGGCCCTGTTTGGCATCGTTGACTGTCATAGGCACTGCCTGGGTTCGTGCAGCCAAAACTTCTAGTAGCTATTTTTCTAGCTGGTTCTGACCACACGACTGCGTTCGCAGCGTCGGTATTGTGGTATGATCCAGTTTTCAGGCAAAACAGACGACGCCCGGGTTTTGGGCTGTCGGGCGTCTGGCAGGGCTCACCGAGAAAACCCTACCTGCCAGAAAATAGGTCTAGCACTATTTTCTTATTGGCTGGTTAGCTGAGTAATAAGTTTTACACTAGTGGGGGGGGAGCTAGAACTTGGAGGTGTCTCCAATTGTTGCTCATTCTTCATTGCTAAACAGTTACTTTCAGTTTTCAACTGCTTTCTAGCACTAACACTGGCGCGCGCACTTCTGAGTAACAAACACAGAGCTTCCAGACAGTCTCTAGAGCAGCAGACTGAGGGGGCAGCAGACTTAAGCAACGAGCGTGGAAGCCCGCACGCTGCATCGACAACGCATGCTGCCCCAACCTGCTGCCTAGGTTTCTAGCTATGCGCTGTGCCCTCTCCACCCCTCGTGTCAGGCAGTACTTTCGTGCACAACCCTCAGTCGTGGTGGACGGCTTCACAGACAGTGACTGGGCTCATGACCCTGATGCACGCAACTGAACTGGATACATCTTCTTGGTTGGTGGAACTGCAGTCTCCTAGAAAAGTGGCAAACAAGGATGTGTTGCTCGCAGCATCGCTGAGGCTGAGTATGTTGCTCTTGGTGCAGGCACGTGTGAAGTTGTCCGGCTGTGTCGCCTGCTTCAGCAATTGCGTGTTCCCATCCGTTGCATCACTCTGCGCTGTGACAATCAAAGCACAAAGGTCATTACCGAGAACACTGGCATGCATCACTGACGCACCAAGCATATTAACGTGGAGCATCACTTTATTCGCGAGTGCATTGCTGCTAACATTGTCCTAGTTGCTTGGGTGGATGCACGGTCTCAGAGAGCTGATTTTCTCACTAAGGCCCTCAGCCGAAATGTCTTCAAAGGTGTTGTTCACTCGGTTGGTCTCATCTGTCCCGATGACCCAGGTTGATTTGCATGGTCCATCTCTGGTATTTTTGTTCAGCACACTGTGTTGTCATCTCCATGTGTGTGGGGTGGCTTGCCTGCGGGTCATGGGGGAGTGTTGAAGTTCGTTGGCCACTCACAGCTCTATGACCTCTTGTCTCCCACACTCTGCACACACAAGTACAGATTAAATAACAATGGCCTCACCTGGGGAGACGTCGTGCGAGCCTACCTTGACTGGAGGCTCTAACGGCGTGGAGGTGCTCCTGGACCCAGGAGTGCCCTCTGGCACTTGCTTGGCCATTGCATGACTTTCTATGATTCTTTCTTGCGGTAGATGCTAGGGTTCGTACATTCTCACTGCCGTGCCCTGCATCGTGCTTGCTTGCCTCTGTGTTTGGGGGGAGTTGCATATTTCCCGTGTGCTGATCCTCAGGGGACCACCGTGCCTGTTTTGGCCATGCACCGGTGAGTAGCCGCCCTCGGTTTAATGCCGAGTGGTCAGGCTCGACCCCTGGGTGGCGGCACTTGCCCACCCGAGCGTGATGCTCAGAGTGGGTGCGTGCTCACAAGTGTTTAGCTCGCTCGCTACCCCCACTCTACCTTGTCTTGGTGTCATGAGTTCTAAGGCAAGCTTTCACCGCATCCATGTCGTGCCTAGTGCTCACCTTTGCTCACCCAACCCGTCTCACACAATGTAGCCAGGAACCTGCCAGGTAACTTCACCACCCAGCCGAGGCCAATGTGCAGACTATCACCTCTCCTTATACCTGATAATTGTGATGCTCCCACGCATGTTAATGGGCAATTGCAATCCTCTAAGTGGAGTGGTTGCTTGCTAGCTCAGCAGACACAATACCCATTCATCCAAGACTTTGTAGATGCCACCCTGGACAGGTGATAAATGTATAAATCCCATCATGATGCATGAATGTGTGCATTTATGATCCAAGTAGTTCTCCGGGGCGTGGTTGAGGGCAGGGAGCAAGATAGCTCAACTATTCAAGCCAATTAGAAGGTTTCCTAAACAGGCCCGCCACTACTTGGAGTTACGTTAGTTACAAAGCAACGCACAGTGCCACACTTCTCAGACGGAGTCGACACAAATGCACGCACCAATGATACCCCCAACAGACGCTACAACCCATTTGTATCCTCCAGACTGGCAGCTCCAGGTTTCTGAACTCAATGGTGGCCACCTGGTGAACCCCCTGGGCCAACAACCTTCAGCTGCACAATAGGAGGGGGACAGGCAGAAGACAGAAGAGGTGGTAGAAATAGACACTTCAGAAACAACCTTAGCCACACACAATAGTCCCACAGACGACAGCCGTGGTGGTTGGACAGGTTTCGAAACCACCCCATAGGCGATGACTCCTACCGCACTCACAACTTCACAGAACGGGCACAATGATGCCTAAAAGGGGAGCAGAGGAGCAAAGAATGGTATGCCCGTGATTAGACCCAAGTCTCAGGCATGCATTTCACTCCCACAACATATGAAACACCAGAAAAATAATAGGAAAGAAGGAAAGAAAAATGGGGTGTAACAAAGGTTGCCAATGAAGTCACAAGTGGCCAGGGCTGCATCAGAATTCCAGCAGCTAGCGTCACCAGGAAACACCAGGAAGAGCAGTCATATTCCCCTACCTGGAACACTTGGCCGCAGACGCTGCACTCGTGATTGCTGCCCTTCTTCAGCTTGAACCAAACAACATCATGCTCCTCCTCTGAAAAAACATAATATGAGGCAAGAGAGCGAGGGGGGGGGGGGGGGGGGG
>SZWC01005474.1:16114-27226 GCA_023375785.1 Penium margaritaceum | reverse complement strand
GGGGAGAGAGAGAGAGAGAGAGAGAGAGAGAGAGAGAAAGGTGGTGCAAAAGTGAACCCAACAGAGGAACATCCAGACAGGATTGTGGTGCACGTTGCCAATTGCGGCACAATCTTGCAGAGGTCCTGCACACGATTAATGTTCCCTCACTAATGCGCTTGAGCGACGGAGAACACAGCCCGCGCAACAAACAGACAGAAAACATAACAAGACAGCTACCCAAGCAAGGGATGGGTGAGAAAAGTCATGCAATTGCGTCACCACATCCCTAGACGGCCTGTTCCAACCAATGGGAACCTCACAGGAACTCAGAACGAAACTGGCAGCGTGTGCGGCCATCGGCTGGTTGCAGCTGACTGACTCACCACCAATGTCGCCAGAGCATCCGACAAGCCTCTCATCGTACTGCGACTCCACGAGTGCAGGTGCTTCCTGGTGGCACAGGAGCCAGCCCACCAAGCATGCCAAAGGAGCGAATGTATGTCAGGAGAGGGACAGCACCACCATTAGGAGCGATGTTGCCCACCCACAAAGCCGCTGGTAACATCCGACTTAATGAGCACAAAAATCACACAGGAGAACAGGATCGTGAGTGGCAGGAAAGCACTGCCAGTGGAACAAAGCGCACAGAAACACATGCCTGAAGCCGCATCAAACAATGGGCTTGAACTGCTCTCTCTGGCATGAAAGAAGGAGGAATTGCACAATCGCAGGGAAGCAAGGGAGAGACAGGGGCCTGCACTGCAGGATGAGCAACACCGCGCAGTCACAGGCACATCGGATTCTGTGCAATCGTACCTTTGTTCCAAAAGGCCCTTGAGGAGGAGACAGGTTGTCAAAGCGCGGCTTGCCCTGTCAAACAAGAAACAGGCATAGTAGGATACGTGGAACATGTGTGAGGCTTTGCTCGATCGTCCGTTGCACCCCTACCCCCACACATCCGACCTCCCTGCAAGGCCGCCCAGGGTTACATCCTTCCCGTGGTAAATCTGATTTTACCTCACCCCTGCTCATCCCAACCAGTCCTTACCCTGACCATTCCAGCTTGTTGCACAGATACAGGAGCCTTCAGCAGCCCATATATCAAACACTCCCTCACAAGACACTGCAAGAAGCCGTAAGAAACCAAAAGCAAGGGACAAGAGCTTCCCAAGAACTTCTTTCTCACATAATACCCAACCCTTCCGTCCCCCCTCCCACCCCCTCCCCATCACTCTCTCCCACAAACCATCGAGGCATCTGTAACCACAGAGATTGAACAAGATCAAGAACGCTATCGTCACAAAAGCCGCACCTCAAGCTCGCCCACGAGCTCCTCCCTCTCCAGGCCCGTCGCGTGCTCAATCTCCACCTCCAGATCCTTGTCCACAGCAGTCGTCGCTGCTTGCAGGAAGAGAGGGACAGAAAAAGAGCGAAAACCCAGAGGGAGGGTGCGTCTTTGGTTGCACAAGGTCAACGGGTTTCGGGGGGATCGCACGATCGAGAACGATAGAAGGGAAAGTTTGGTTCGTTCCTCGAGTAGGCTCGGGAGAAGTGAGGATGCGTACGTCCGTACATTGGCTGCCTCATGGCGGGAATGCATGTTCTGTCCATGGCGAGCCGGATCCAACATTCAGCCCAAGGACGACAGCAGTGGCTACCACGAAACTGGCTGCAAATAAACCATCTAAACAACTGAGTACCAAAACGGCAGTCTGATGAACGCCGAAAATGAGCATGAGAACTGAACTACACGCAAGGACAAGATCAAAACAGCAGTTTGCTTCAAACGCCGCAGTCGCCATAATCGATGTCTGAACCGGAAAAACTCCGCTCAAGCATTGCGATTGATCAGTCGTCGACACAGAAGGAGAACTCTGACCCAAACTACACTTCGGTCCACATATGCGCCTGCCAGATGAAGTCCAGCGAAAGAAGATGTCGTCGGCAAGGCAGCTCGTGGTGCCCCGGCAGTGGAAGATGGGAGTCTTGCACAAAAAGTTCAGCGCTTCACGCCGAGCTCTGTACGTAAGCCATCAGCTTCGTTTCAGCTAGACCGGCTGTCGCTGCTCAACCTCCAGGTCAGTTCGTCCGCTGTGCACAGAACACGCACGCCCAGTACGACACGTGCCACTTCCAGGCCACTTCCAGCCTCGAGCTGAAGAGGACAACACCTGTCAGGAATCACTTTTCCTATATTGCGACCCAGCCAAGGCAACAGCAGGCTCTACTTTGCTCTCTTCTCCACTGATGCAGCGACAAGGGGCACGCTCAGAAAAGCTTTCCGCCAAGTGGTGAAGCCGCCAGCGGCCATATGAGGGACAGGCCTAAAGGAGAAAGGAGGCCTTCTCGTTCGTTGTGCCTCCACTGCATCGGAACTTACGGGTTGCCTCGGCCGCGGCAGTGGCGAATGACCGCAGGGGCGACAACTTCCTCCATTCCGCCAAATTGTTTGTGTGGAGCTGCTGCAGCGGTGTTTGCTGGGGCAGAAGAGCTGCAGCTTGGCAAGGATTGGTGACCCGGCCCTGACTGGCAGCAGCAGCCGCGGCCCTGCGCAGCACCACGGACAGGCGGTTACCTGCGTTGCGCATCATCTTTGCCCGCTGCAACCGGGCCGACGAATGTTCGGCGGAGGCAAGGGGCAAGGTGAGTTTGAGGAAGATGGCGCCGCAGACACTGAACACTTGGGACGAAGGGCTTGCGGCACAGATGGCCGCTAGCAAGCTCCCGTGCAAGATCGAGCTCGGAAGTGTGAGAGGGGGGCCACAGCAGCAGCAGCAGTTCGACGTGCCGAGGTTGGCGTTGACGGAGCGTGAGGCAAAGGAAGTCGATGGCAGGGATCACGGCCTACTCCCTCCGCTGCAGGTTGCGGCGGCGGGAGAATCTTGTATGGTACCTCGGTGCTTGATTGGCTGCTGCAGCGCCGCAGGAGGGGCAGGAATGACAGCTCAGCAGTGGAAGGACGGAGTCGACCGACGCAAGGCGTTCGCGCTCACCAGCAGCTCTCGCCCCGAGAAAATCTCACCGGAGGGAGATTTGCTTCAAGCCGTGCGCCAACGATTCTCGATGACACCCGCGTGAGTTCGTGATCTCAAGACCGAAGGGGTCTGTGTATCTTCGACACCACACCGCAATCTGATTGGAGGCAAGAAACCTGGAGGAATCGAGCTGGGGGCGTTTAGGGGAGGTCGGAAAACGTTGATGCAGCAGGTTCGAAGGGCCTCGTTCGCCGGCCGCCACAAACCAGTTTCCCCGTTTACGGCAGTTAACACTGGCGAATGACCCGCTCACCGCGACGATCATGCCTTCCAGACATTGTGAACTGGTTCTCAGAAGCATTTTTTAAACCTCTGGTCGTTACCGACTGAGGCGGGGGGGCTACCTCAGCACCAGAGAAGCCCGGGGGTTGAACCCGGCCCCCCAAGACACTATATGAAGGTGGCTCGTAAATGCCGGGGTGCTTCCACCAGAGGGTGAAACAAGAGCTTAAGAATAGATGACATTCTTTGTTGAAGGGGAGTTAGTTAGTGTAAAGTGCGGCAGCGAAGTCATCCTCGATGGTTTTCAGCTTGGCCTTAGCCCGTTTGGAGTTTTGCCATAGAGCAGGGTTGAAACTAACCAAATTTGTTGTTGGAATGCATTTGGAAATAGAGCAATGATCTTATCCGTAGGGGAAAAGCGCGTGTTTGCCCATCTCTCTCGCCAGATAAGCTGAAAGAGTGTGGCACGAAGAATTGACCAAGCCGAACTAAATATTTTGGGTTTTAGGGGTCCTATAAGAAATTCCAGGGTGGAAGGGGTGGTATCGTGAAAGAGGGAGGTGAAAATGGTGCGTAGTCGTGATGCCAGCGGTTGAAGACGAGGACACAAGAGGAAGCAGTGTTCAATTGTTTCTTCTGCCGAGCAATACGGGCACATATTTGATCCATTTCGGGAGAAACGGGTGCGCCTTGCAACAGGTATGGAGCGAAAGAGGATTTTTGTCTGTACATCTTTAGCTCGAAGATCAAGTGGGAGGAAGTTATGTTTAGCGCGGAGTGATCGCCAGTCAAGGGGTTCGTTAGGGAATTTTTCTTTCCAGCTTCCCTCATACGATGGGCAAAAGTTGTGCCTCGCAAGGAGCCGATGATATATCTTTGATAAGGAGGGGAGGGTTAAAGGGAAGCGGTACACAGGAATGTCAGGTCGTGCAGGAAGGCCAAGCATGGACGCATTGTCTAACACGACTACAGGAGTAAGTAGTTTTCCTCGTATGTGAGAGGTGTGTGCCCAGGGGTGAGGGCTGAGTGTAAGGGAGACGGGATCCATTGCCATGGGTAACGCTGAGTCGGCGGAAGGTTGCGGGAGGTGAAATGCGATCCGAATAGGGAGGCCTGTGAGATCCTGTATGGTGGAGTATTGGGTATGTCTGTGAGCAGATAAGAGGGAGGGGCCGTCAGAGATAACTCTTCTCCAAGAAAGTGGGAGTGAGTCTCTAACTTCGTTAAGGATGTCTTTCTGGGCACGTGACTAAGGACGGGGAGGGTGAGAAAAAACATCTGCTAGCGTAATACTACGAGTGAGGAGCCAGCGTTCTCGTTGCGAGAGACCAAAAGGTTGGTCATTCTCCTTAAGGATCAAGCGATTGAATGCAACATATTCCTTCATTAGTTCCTCGAAGAGGCTGTGTGGGGGTTGAATAGATGGTTCAGAAAGGAGGAAGGACTTGAAGGCGCTTTTCCACTTCGGATGGATCGATGGGAGTTTGAGCCGTAGGATAGATGGGTGGGAAAGAAAGAACTGTCCACGCTTGGGGAAGTCTTGCGAGAAGAGCAGAGTGTGCTTCCATTGTGCTTCCCCGGGCTGGAGGAATGAATATATCCACTTGGCAGCCTGAGCTTCAGTGATGACGGTGGGCCATTTGACACCAAGGCCGCCCTTGGATGGAGGGCTAGCTGATGTAGAGATGGAGTAAAGGCGAAGGCCTTTCCCTAGACCCATGTGGTCGTTGTTTGACGATAGGAACTGAAGGAGAAAAGAATTAATCTGTTGAAGGTGGTGTTGAGGTGGGGGACATATGTGGCTATAATAGAGGAATTTTGAGTTAAGGTATGCATTTATTGCGATGACTTTGGTCTGTATTGGGGCTCTGAACTTTTTATAGAGGAGTGTCGATGCCTCGTCGGCGAACAATAGGATTCCATGTTTCCTCCAGGCTAAGGTGTGTGGAGAACATATGTCTTAGAATTCGTGTTGGGTTCAAGGGAAGTGTAAAGGGCGAGTGCTGCGGTTGTGGAGTGTGTGCTCCAATGGGGATCAGGTGAGTTCTTCGGTAATTGACCCAAAGTCTAGTGTAGCGTGCTACTGTCTTGAGACATCGTGATGCAATTTGGATTTCTTCTGTGGAGGAGAGTATTAATGTGGTGTCCTTGGCATAGCCAATGAAGGTTTTCCTAAGGCGTGGGGCGATTTGAATCCCACGTAGGTTGTGACGAAGGAGGTCTGCAATGGGTTCCATAGCGCACATGAAGAGTAAGGGAGCTAACGGACAACCTTGCCTTACACCGGAGAGGAGGGGAATCTCATATGTAAGATGACCATTAATGAGAAAACGAGTTGGAGTGTGGTGGTGTAAGAGTTTTGTCCATTGGATGAGGGTTGGGGGAAGGCCTAAATGGTTCAGGGTTGCGTAGAGGTAATCGCGGTTGAGGGAGTCGTATGCCTTATCAAAGTCCGCAGCCAAAAAGTAAAGTGGTGACGAGGTTCGAGTAGCCCAATGGTGAAGGTCGTGGAGTTGGGTTAGTGCGTGTTGCATGTTTCCTTTAGGGACAAAGCCAGTCTGATCTTCATGGATGATACAAGGTAAAGCTTTAGCAAGGCGCGAGGCAAGAAGTTTGGCTAGGAACTTATATTCAATAGTTAGGAGGGAGATGGGTCTGTATGTTGCGATGTCATATGGATTTCCGCCCTTGTGGATAAGGGTGGTAATCGATGATGCAAAGCTTGTAACCTGTGAGGGATCCTCATAGAGCTAGTTATAGAATTGAAGCAGTTGAGTGGCAATGTGTGGGAGGAAATGTTTATAGAATTCACCGGGAAGTCAATCTGGGCCCGACGTCTTGTGGAGCGGCTGGCTAAGTGTGGCGTCCACGCCTTCGTCCCGGATTATCGTGGCGGAGAGGTGGATGAGGATATGAGACGGAAGGCGCTTCCGATACGATGGGAGTAAAATGGTATCCAATGTATGTACTTCGTCCGGTTGAGAATAGATGCGTCGGAAGAAGTTTTGTACGATGCGGGAGAGATCCTTAGGAGTTGTGTGGAGGGAGCCATCCGTGTCACGTAGTGCTACGATGTGAGAAGAAGGTTTGGGAGGGGAGGTCTTGCGGGTAAGGAGAGATGAGGCTGGGTTGCCGTGCTTATTCCACTTGAGGGTTGCTTTTTCCTTATGGGAGAGGAGACGAGATGCATAGTATCTGTGTAACTGTTGCTGGAGCATGTGAAGGCGAGCATGAAGCGTTGGGTGGGATGAGACGAGTAGGAGTGTTGAATGGAGGAAAGTTGATTTTCAAGGTGTTGGAGGGTTTTTCGCTTTCTTTCAGCTTTGTGATGGCTAAATTGTCTGAGTTGATTTGTGAGAACGCACTTGGTTAGCAACCAGTGATCCTGGATGAGGGACGGTAGAACAGTTCTCAGATGGTAGAACGGTAGAACGGTTCTTAGAAGCATTTACGACAGAATCATCCCAAAACCCATTCAGTGTGGTGGTGGCGACATCATGAGCAGGCTTTAGCAGCAGGCTTGGTGACACTAAAAACAGAAATTCAATGCGTAGAAAACAGATAAAAATAATGAATATAAATTAATGCCGATGTTTTCATTCATTCATTTTTTTCCAGGTAAAGAACCAACTTTGTCTTTCACTTCAACTTCAAGTCCACTGCGAACCTGATCGTACGTGTAGAAAGAGCAAAAAAAATATAAAATTTCATCTAAGATATACCTTCCTTTAAATAAAATTTCCCCTTGTTTTGGATATTAATAAAATCGGTTAAGTGTGTGTTACGTCCCTGACGTACATAAGTACACGAGTCCAACTAGCGAGTGGCCATTTATGTTCTTAAATTCATGGCCCACAGCGTGGAGACTTCAGGATTTTTATGCTGTTCGGCTGACATCATTTTGGCCAGCTGTCCCGACCTCCGGTGTTCCGTTCTAAAAGTTTCCGACAACTTCGACCACTCTCCCTAATATTTGACTAAGTGTCACGAACCATATCAGGGTTTCAATGTCGTTCGGTCAAATTTATGATGAAGCTCGACCTTTACAACCAAGCATCACAATATTCTTGAAGCCCCTAGACTTCTTGACGAAGCTTCTCGAATCCACCACTCAAGGTACAACCTCACACATGTCGCCCGGCAAGAACGCCGAAACCCCGACTTATGCCTCATTATCATTCTCTACATTGTATATATGTGATCGACGTGCTCAAAACATCTCATCAAAGTACACTTACTGCTTAACAAATTATCCAATTGTCCCCAACACCCTACTCATATTTTTTCCCGTACCTCATCGGTGTGAACCATCTATGTTCTGCTCGTCATAACACTTGGTATTAGAGCACAGCGGCGCTAGAGGGGCAACCGACAACCTTCCACTACTTATCAGTGCACCACTATTCGGAAGATTGCAGATTTTGCCATGACAACAAAAGGGAGAGTGAGCGCACTCGGCGAGGAGCTGCTGCTCGTCGTCGAGTGCCTTCACTCGCTCATTCGCAGTTCCCGGCAAATGTTCCGATGATGGTGGGTCAACAACACGCGAAAAACGACGCTCTCCAGGCGAACTATGCGGTAGTAGCGACTTTCGTGATGAATGGTGCAGCGTCGACGAACTGGACGGCCAATCCGGTGATGGACCTCTCGGGCTCCGCAAACCCTTCGCCATCGCCGCAACCCATTGGTTCGACACCTGACACGATGGGAGGCACCGGCCGACAAGCGCAAATCAACGAAGACATGTATGAGGTCTTGTCTAGTCTCACTAGGCTCAACAACCATCTGCTCCAATGGCTCAGCGTGGCGATGGAGGAGCTTTGAGTTTCTTGTGCGTAGAAATCAGTACTCATTGAGATAAATTTGTAACTCTCGAGTAGACCCCAGATTCGCCGGGCACTTCCTCAGTCGTTCGATCCCACAAACTCCAAGGGACCTCTGGTCAGGATGTGGCTAACTAGTGTGGAGGTGTACTTCACTGTTGCTGGGGTCAACAACGAAAAAAGATAATTGGCCTCACGGCCTCGCTTTTGCGTGGCACAAATTTGAGTTGGTGGTCTGATGTATAGGCCATCCAACGGTAGCAGGAGACCGGCGGAGCTGGATCAACGGCTCTCAGGCCCGCTCTCACATCAACGACCGCAGGCGTACTACCTCTTGACAAGATAAATCTGACGTGGCACAAGCCACCGAAAGCATGGAGCAACTTTTTGCGTGCTACCCCCGCTCGCTTTGGGAAGCTAAACGAGAAATCTGACACACGGAACACATTCCAACAGCTGCTTTAGTAGCCTAACGTGACAAAGTACACTCGGCATTTCTCCGAAATCATCACCGGCAGTGGCCCCGTCCACGAGGAACTGAATGTATACTAGAAAAACGCTGTCAAGTGAGACATTTGGCGAGCACTCGCCATTTTCAGCGCCCAATCGACCTCGCGAATGATCGCAGCAGCCGATCGCATCGGCAGCATCAACTACGATGCTCGGATGCAAGAATCCAACGGCTAGTGACCCCTAAGCCACAATTCTTATCGTGGTGGAGGGAAGTTGCATTCAGCGGAAACCTCCTCTCTGATGGAAATCGATGTCGTCGTTCAACGCGATCAACGACTTAGCTTGACTTGCGGAAAACCGGGACATATTTTGTGCAACTACCGAAAGCGACAAAAACAAGCTAAAAAGGGAGGGAAGTCGCAAAAAAAAAGAGAGAAGAGTCGGGAAAAGGCAAAGGGCAGGAGTAGATGGCAAGGCTCTTGTCTGATCGAAAAATAATGCACCGACTTATCGCCCACATGAGTTGCTCACATTGCCGGAAACGAGTGTTCGTGAGATTGTAAAGTTCGACGAGGGGCACGAGGATGACCAACCGGTGATACTACTACGAGTGCAACCGAGGGGCTGGAAGAGTCGTAGAACAGTACTGGCACTACTCGACTGAGAGATTCTCACAAATGCTTCAGCAATAAAATGATTTGCAAGCTGGGTTTGCGGACGAAAACAGGAGTGTTTGAAGAGAAACTGTCGACAGACGACTACAGTTCCATCAATTTCGTGAACCAATCCGACTGCAAATTGGAGATCTGCACTACGTAATTATGTGGAGGACTTGTCTATGAGCGACCATAAAATCATCCTCGAGCGAGATTTCCTATACCGGTACAATCCATAGGTCGACAAGAGCAGCAGAGTAGTTGCTCCGCTGCAACGACTCTGCAGCGGAGCAGTGGCAACGGAGCAACTACTCTGTTGAACTGCTCCGATGGTGAAGGGGGCCTTTTGGATGAGCAATCACGAGCTGACCGAACTCAAGAAGCAATTGGAAGAGATGCTTGGTCAGGGGTTTATCAGACCCTTTATGTCACCCTATGCAACACTAGTTCTTTTCATGAAAAAGAAAACCAGAAATGTATGAATATGCGTGGACTACCGAGCATTGAATCACATTACCATGAAAAACGGCTACTCCCTCTTTTGAGCAGATGAACTTTTTGATCAACTCCGAGGAGCCCCAATTTTTAGCAAGATCAACCTATGCAGCGGCTATAATCAGATCCATGTATCTAATAAGGACATCAAGAAGATAGCACTAAGTACCAAATACAGGTCCTTCAAGTTCATGGTCATGCTACTTGGACGCTCAAATGCCGCCGCAACCTTTATGGCGGCCATGAACAGTTTTTTTTGCCGGTACCTCGATGACTTCGTCTTCGCGTACCTTGACAACATCTTGGTATACAGCCGCATCTCGGAGGTGTACAATGGACATCTGTGAAAAGTTCTTGAGATTTTACAAAGAGAGAAGTTTTTTGGAAGTGCGACCTCTGTCGTTATTCGATCGAGTTCTTGGGCCACATCATCAGCGGTGGACGGATCACCATGGACCTGAAAGAGGTAGGCGGTTGTTGATTGGCCAACATCCACAAATGTTTGGAACATCCAGGTATCTTTGGGCTTCTCTAACTACTGCTGTCAAATCGTAAAGGACAATACATGGGTGTCAGCGCATCCCTGTGATCTCACTAAAAAAAACCACCAAATGAAACTGTGGGGACACCATTTAAGAAGCGTTCAACTCGTTGTGAAACGCTTTGACCTCACACCGGCCTTACTATTGGCAGATCCAAAGGTGGACTATGTTATGACCACCGATGCGTCCAAAAGAGCCATCAAAGCCATTATCCTCCTAGACAAAGACGGTGGAGAACCGATTGCGTATATGTTGAGAAAACTACGAGGGCTAGAACTGAACTACGCGGTGGGCGAGAAGGAGATGCTCAAAGACAAGCATGCATTCAAAACACGGCGGTGCTACATGGAATGCCCGTGATGCATCATCCGCACCGACCATCACGCCCTAAAATCTCTCAAGACCCAGCCAGATCTAAGCCGTTGACAAACTCGATGGATGGAGGTCTTCGTGTCCAACTTCGACTATGACATTGAGTACCGGCTTGGAAGAAAAAATCCGGTGGATGATCTAAGTCAGCGACAAGATTTCATGGTTAAGATCAGCACGTTGCTCGTCGAAAGAGACCCGTACCTTGCGAGGTTGTTTTCGAAGGGTTACGAGGAGTTCGGCGAGTACAACAAAACCAAGTTCTGGTTTGACGACTCCTATTGGCAAAGGCAAGACTCTCGCCAGGTCATCGTTCTCCCAAAAAAGGAATTATGGTGGATGCTATTGGAGAAATGCCACGACACTGGTCCAGGTGGCAAGGGATTAATAATATGATCTAAAGGGTACACACAAACACACACACACACACACACACACACACACACACACACACACACACACACACACACACACACACACACACACACACACACACACACACACACACACACACACATACACACACACACACACA
>SZWC01005474.1:0-15880 GCA_023375785.1 Penium margaritaceum | reverse complement strand
AGAGAGAGAGAGAGAGAGAGAGAGAGAGAGAGAGGAGGGAAGAGAGTGGGGGGAAGCGACACACTCAAGACTTAATGAAGTTCCTTTTGCAAGTGGACTGGGCCTTAGACACACACTCGAAACATTTATTGAGAGTGATTTCGGAACAAGCTCCATGGGGTTGATGATGTGTGATATAAAGAGATTTTTAAGGAGGACCGAGAGAGAGGGGGGGGAGACAGGGAGAGAGAGAGAGAGAGAGAGAGAGAGAGGGAGAGAGAGAGAGAGAGAGAGAGGAGGAGGAGGAGGAGGAGAGAGATGCATACTAGACAAGCATGGATATGGTTGTATCAGCAAGTCAGGCAAAAGTTCCTAAAGTTCAAGTTTATCATCATGACTATATGATATACAGCTTAAATGTCAACATGCAACATCAAATCATTAACATATAGCTTGAAGAATCTAGCTAACTACTAGCCATGTGACTTGCACCATCTTTAGTGTGTGGATGTTGTACCACCACATCTCATATATGGTTGATGGCAGGCCAATCACGCATTGGGTTTCGAGTGCACTCTAGTAGTGCGCTCACACTAGGAAAGGACACTGAAGTTCTAGTGTACGCAAATTGTGTATGTACACATCAAGTATGTACATACAATAGCCCCACGTACATGATCCCCCCATAGGGGTGGGGGTCTAATTTTCCATATAAGATGAACTCACACACTGAGTGCGTTATCAGTGTATTTTTGTATGGGAAACGAGCACACTGCCCTCATACACTAGCTCCATGCACTTGAGCCCCCCATAGGAAGGATCCAGTTTTCCATATAGGATAAAATCACGCACTGAGTGCGTGATCAGTGTATTTTTGTGCGGGGAACGAGCGCACTGTCCTCATACACTAGCCCTACGCATTGGACCCCTCCCCCCATAGGGACGGGGTTCCAGTTTTCCATAGAGGACAAAATCACGCACTGAGTGCGTGATCAGTGTACTTTTGTATGGGGAACGAGCACACTTCCCATATACTAGCCCCACGCACTGGACCCCCCCACAGGGGAGGAGGTCCAGTTTTCCATGTACAACAAAATCACGCAGTGAGTGCGTGACCAGTGTATTTTTGTGTGGGGAACGGGCGCATTGCCCTCGTACACTAGCCCCACGCACCGGACCCCCCACTAGGGGTGGGGATCTAGTTTTCCATATAGGATAAAATCAGGCACTGAGTGCGTGATCAGTTTACTTTTCTGAGGGGAACGGGCGCATTGCACTCATACACTAGCCCCATGCACTGGACCCTCCCCCCATAAGGGTTGGGGTCCAGTTTTCCATATAGGATAAAATTACACACGGAGTGCGTGATCAGTGTACTTTTGTGCAGGGAACAAGCACACTTCCCTGATACACTAGCCCTATACACTGGACCCCACCATAGGGGAGGAGGTCCAGTTTTCCATTTTGGATAAAATCACACTCAGAGTGTGTGATCAATATATTTTTGTGTGGAAAACGAGCGCACTGCCCTCATACACTAGCTCCACGCATTGGACCCCCCCCATAGGGGAGGGGGTCCAGTTTTCCATTTAGGAAAACATCACGCACTGAGTGTGTGATGAGTGCATTTTTGTGTGGAGAACGAGCGCTCTGCCCTCATACACTAGTCCCACACACTAGACCCCCCCATAGGGGAGGAGGTCCAGCTTTCAATAGAGGAAAAAATCATGCACTGAGTGCGTGATCAATGTACTTTTGTGTGGGAAACAAACGTACTACCCTCATATACTAGCCCCACGCATTGGACCCCCCCATAGGGCAGGAGGTCCAGTTTTCCATAGAGGACAAAACCATGCACTGAGTGCGTGATCAGTGTACTTTTGTATGGGAAACGAGCACACTCTCCTCATACACTAGCCCCACATACTGGACCCCTCCATAGGGGAGGGGGTCCAGTTTTCCATATAGGACAAAATCACGCACTCAGTGCGTGATCAGTGTATTTTTATGTGGGGAACGAGTGCACTGCTCTCATACACTAGTCCCACGCATTGAACTCCTCCATAGGGGAGGAGGTCCAGTTTTCCATAGAGGACAAAATCACGCGCTGTATTTTTGTGATCAGTGTATTTTTGTATGGGGAACTAGCGCACTGCCCTCATACACTAGCCCCACGCACTTGACCACCCCCATAGGGGAGGAGGTCCAGTTTTTCATAGAGGATAAAATCATGCACGTAGTACGTGATCAGTGTACTTTTGTGTGGAGAACGCGCGCACTTCCCTTATACACTAGCCCCACGCAATGGACCCCCGGATAGGGGTGGAGGTCCAGTTTTCTATATAGGATGAAATCATACACTGAGTGCATGATCAGTATACTTTTGTGTGGGGAAAGAGCGCACTGCACTCATACACTAGCCCCACGCATTGGACCACCTCCATAGGGGTGGGGGTCGAGCATTCTCCATAGGGGTGGGGGTCGAGCATTCCATATTGGAAAAAATCAAACACTAGACGGGTGCACTTGAAAAATAGTGCAGAAAAAGACCCCCATTAACCATACCTCCCACATCTTGCATGATACTGTAATAGAAAGAGAAAGAGGTGACGTGTGAAAAGAGAAAAAAATACACTGGAAAATTTACAATGTTGTTTGTAAGCAAGAGAGCGGAAGAGTGGGGGGGGGAGAGAGAGAGAGAGAGAGAGAGAGAGAGAGAGAGAGAGAGAGAGAGAGAGAGAGAAATAGAGAGAGAGAGAGAGAAAATGAAAGAGGCACAACAGACTTATACCAATCATATTTACATTTTCGACATCAAAGAAATGCCGTCACAAGGGGTGAACATGTTCCCTTGTGAGATAGCAAGATAGTGAGAGGGAGACCATGAGTGTGCGAGTGCGAGTCTAAGTTCGAGGAGGAGTGGAGTACGAGTGTGCAAGTGAGAGTGTTAGAGCAAGCAAGTAAGATTATGAAAGTATGCAAGTGAGAGTGTGTGAGTGTGTAAGAGTGTACAAGTGAGTATGAGAGTGTAAGAGATCCCATGTGAGTGTGAAAGTGTACAAGTGAGAGTGTGAGAGTGTGAGAGTGTGAGTGAAAGTATGGGAGTGAGAGAGTAAGAGTGTAAGGAAGAGAGAGAGAGAGACTGAGAGTGATAAAGAGAGTATGAGAGTGGTAGTGAGAGTGGGAAAGTGACGGAGTGAGAATCAGAGTGAAGAGCGAGTGTGAGAGTGACAGAGAGTGAAAGAAATAGAGTGAGTGTCATAGCGACAGAGTGAAAGTGTGAGAGTGAAAATGACATTGTGAGAGTGATAGAGTGATAGAGTGAGAGTGAGAGCAAGAAAAGTGAGATTGGAAGAGTAACGGAGTGAGAGTGTGAAAGTGTCCAAGTGAGAGTGTGAGTGTACGAGTGAGAGTGAGAGTTTGTGAGTAAATGAGAGTGTATGAGTAAGATTAAGAATGTGTGAGTATGAGTATGAGAGTGTATGAGTAAGAATGTACAAGTGAGATTATAAGAGTATAGGAGAGAGAGTGTGGGAGTGTACAAGTGAGAGTGTGAGATTGTAAGAGTGCACAAGTGAGAGTATGAGAGCGTAAAAGTGAGAGTATACCAGTGGACAAGTGAGGGTATGAGAGTGTGCGAGTGAGAGTGTAGAGTGTGCAAGTCTGAGCCGTGAGTGGGCAAGTGAGAGTAGGAGAGTGTGAGAGTGTGCAATTGAGAGTGCTAGAGTGTGCAAATTCGAGTGTATAATCTCAATAAATAAATATAACATGGTACATACGGAGCAAGACAAGATACACCAGACCAAGAGAGTGGTTTCAAGCCAACACCACAAGCCATCCCGAATATGAGGAAGTGAAACGTCCACATTTGGACACAAAGACTCATAACTGCGCAAATATACTGTCAACCTCTGTGCAAGCCCCATACAACTCTAATTTACTCTCGGCCCAGGAAGCAAAGGTCCACCTCTGCTGGACCCTTATCACTCCGCCTCAACAATCTCTGGGCCTCGACAACATCCTTCGCCAAGGAAGCGTCTGCTGCCTATTCTGTAGCTCTTTGTGGGATCTACTACACCTGTGCTTGCTGTAATACTATGACCATACGCTTGTTTAGGAGCACTTGTAGAGGCCTCGCCACCCCCTGTGTGCCACCATGCCAAGATAGCCGCTTCTGTGATGCCTCTAGCACTTCACGCAATACTCCTCCTAGTCCATGCAAGAATTCCCCAAACGTCTCCATGGCTTAAAACACGAAATCCATGCATTCCCTCTCTGCCTCATGCTGCCACTGTCCATACTTCCTCTCCTTCGCTTGTACTGCGGCCTCCAATGTCACCCTGGAGTACAATGTTAAAGACCTCATCAACGACATCCGCTGTGGATCTATAGTGATGATGCCAAACACCAGCCTATGTCCTGTCACGGTATCCAAGCACATGATGCCTGACCGCCCCTCTGGCAGCATGCCTATGGGCTCCTTCAGAACCCCTTCTATGCAACTTTCCTGCATCATGGCTATCAATTCGAGTGCCACCGCTTCATACACCACCCTTGGGGTCCCGCCCCACGTATACCGGAGAGCATGCGACAGAGGACATGGTCGGATATGGAACCCCCCTGGACAGGCTCAAACTGGAGTGTGTCAAAGATGCGCTATGGGCAGTGCCAGTCAGAGCTGACACGCCTCTCACCGGTCCTCCTCCGGGGCCATGTACATCCAGTCGGTGACGGATCAAGGGTGTAAAAGTAGCCACTTTCCACCCTGCTCCCCCTGCTTTGATGCCAGTTGTTGCAACTACAAAAGAGCCACAACCTCACCAAGTTCTACTGTCATCGCAGCCTGCGGCCCCTCCAGTTTCCACTCATGCACCCGGATGCTAAGGTCCTAAAAGAGGCACCGAGGGATCCGCCGCTCATACATTGCTCGGTCTGGGACCTCATCTCGTACCGTAGCAGGCAGGTCCTGTAATACCATCTCCCGCGACTCCACAAACATCCCTCTGTGCCATCCCCTCAGATATCTCCTCATCCTATCCTGGCTCCCCCGGTCTCAGCAAGTGAAGTAGGTACAGCAATGCATGCCTGGACTGGAGCCGACCACATACAAACAACAGTGGGGCCAACGTCGCCACCGGTAACAATCCCCGTCCACACAACCGCATTGGCAATTGTGGCTGCCTCTCCGCATGGACCACCACTCTCCCCTCTCGAATAATTTGGACTCGCGCTAGTAGCCTCCAATGGCACAATCCCACTCTCTCATCAAATCTTCGTAACTACACCGTCCACCACTCAAACAGGGGCATCAGCCGTGTGAGGTACCGGAGCCGCTCGGTGACATACTCTAGTAGGATATAGAAGGCCGTCTAGGCATCCGTAAGGTTGGACAACACTTCCAACTTCTCCTGCATTGTATGCACTACCGCATCCATCTGCTCCTGACACAAATCCACCGTCCCCATAGGGGGATGATGATCCTCCAGGACCATCATTCCCTCCAACTCTAGTGACCCCTGCAAGGACAGCCGGCACTTATTTCACGGTCTTCGGTAAAAATGGCTGTTACTTGCGAGGCTGGACCTCCATGCCCACAGCCGCCAACCCCGCCTGTAGTGCCGCAGATCCCATCTCCAACTCCTGCGCTGACTCAAGGAGGTATGTGTCATCTGGGTAAGTTAGAACATGTCCATCTCCTTCCATTACCGCCCGTGCTACCTTGAGTGTGTCGTGTTGTATAAACACATACAAGAAGGGACTGATCAGGTCCCCTTGTAGTGCCCCTTTCTTTGAAAGTAGCATGCATGGATGCACCCCATCCTGGTAATAGAGGTCAGATGGCTAGTCGTAGAAGATGGGAAGGCCAGGGATGAGCCGCTCAAAAGTGCGTACTTGTAGTGCAGGATGATCAGATACGTCAGAAACAGATTCTAATTCCTCCGATTCATCTTCATCAGCTCCTCTCCCTGTTGCAGCACCTAGCTCATGCCATTGTGCTGGTTCTTCATGTCCCTCCTCAAGGAGAGTGTACCAGTCTCCCTGTTTTGGAGTGTTATCGAGTTCGAGAAGCTCTCCCTTACTCACAGACCTTTCGTGGAAGTCCACGACTTTGCTACGGATAACCTTCTTGGCTCCTTGGTCCCACAGTCTATATGCTTTGTGGGCGGTGCCATAGCCGATGAAGATGCACTTTTGTGCTCTTGCATCGAGCTTTCCAGGACCCTCACCAGCCTGGACCTTGGCCAAGGTGATGCAGCCAAACACCTTGAGATGTGAGGCGTCCGGCTTCCTGCCTGACCATACTTCTTGAGGCATCTTCAGCTGTTGTGTCGGCTTCTTCTTGCCTCTCCTTCACAAAGCTGCTATAGGTATGAGGTTCACAAGGTAGGTAGCCATACGTGCTGCTTTAGCCATGAACCTAGGAGGCAGCCTGGCGTCAAAGAGCATGCACCGTGTCATGCCCAGGAGGGACTGGTTCATCCTCTCTGCTAGGTCGTTGCTTTAATGTGAGTATTGGGTAGTTTTCTTTTGTTCAATGTCCTGCAAATTTTGCCACTCCCTACACGTTTCATACTTTCTCCCATTGTATTTCCTGAATACCTTCACCTTTTTTCCACCCGGTCGCTCAACCAAAGTGACAAAGGCTTGCAAATTCTCCTTCACCTCACCTTTTTTTTTAGAAAGTATATCTAAACTTTACGACTGTTGTCGTCGATGCATGTGAAGGAATCTCTGCTACCTCCATTGGACGGTATGTGAAAGGGACCACATATGTCAGAGTGGATGAGGTCAAGGGGTGCGAGAGCACTTGTGTAATTGCACTTGAAGGGTTTCCTTTTTGCCTTGCCTTGAAGGCATGGCTCACACATGATCCCGGCTCCCTTCGCCTCATCACCTAGCTCCATCCCATGCAATAGCTCCTGCTTTCCCATGAGCTCCAATGTGCGATGAGCCACGTGCTGAAAGTGCCTGCACCACAGGTTCTTGGAGGATGTGCACATGCAAGAATGAACAGCCCCGTTGGTTGTATTTTCTTTTGGTTTTGTTGCCAAACCGTCTGCCGCCAGTGCTTCCGCTGCTCCAACAGGTCCTTCCTCATATGAATCTACATTGCTGCTCTCCTCATCATCACTCTTGACCAAAGATTCATCTGTTGAAGTTGTCATTTTAGTCTGCAAGGCGTAAATTACATCAACGCGAAGAACCTTTGCGACAACCTTTTTGGCAGAGTAGGAGATGTTGATGTCCTTGGTAGGGACTATCACAACTTTCTTCTATATAAAGACCACTGCAAAGACATGTTCAGTTATCTTAGAGACAATGAGAAGGTTGGCTGTGAAGGAGGGCCAGTAGACCACCCCCTCTAGCTTGAGGTTGGAATCTCCACCATTAACATCCACTGTGACCAGCTTGTCACCAATCCCCTCAGCTGTCTCAACCTTGCTGTTGGCGACTCTGAAGCTCTTGTTGCATGGAGCAAGAGATATGAAGTATCTATTCTCTTAAGTGGTGTGCTCCTTTGTGCCCGATTCAATGCCGTAGGCTCTTGGCCTGAGTTTTGTTACATATTACCCCGTGCCATGCCCTGGAGTAGCCATTTTCAGGGTGATGGCTCCGCATCCTTGGACAGTGTATGTTTGCATACATGGATGGATGTTTCCAAAACTAGAGGACACGCTGGACCAGCTGCAATTTGAATCTTAGAAATCGACTAAGAATTGAGGGAGTTATGGTCCGTCAAAGTTGGAAGGTGGTGCTGACCGTCTGGGTTTGGACGGCAGACTTGGTACTGGCTGGAAAATTGATCCGGCGGTGACCAGTTTGACTCCCACCACGCACACCATGGCCGAGGCGCCCCTTGGGAGATGCTAGCAGAAATATCCTATGGTTCATTGGAGGCATGTGTGCTTCGGAATGGCGGTCTGATGCTTCATTGGGGTCCAGGGCGCTTCGGGCGCCGGTCACTTACGCTAGTGCTCTATCAAGGACAAAGACTCAATGATGCACTCCGAATCGCGTATCGGGCGCTACGATGGTCCAAATTGTGCGCGATTTGGTGCATTGGAAAGATTGTGAAGAGCACTGTAATTTTTCTGACGTTGTTTGTGTCCAGTAATCAACTCAAAATTGATCCCCAGCTCTTGGAACTTTGGGTGTTGCTGAATTCCGTCAGAACTCTGCTCACATAGTGTGTGGCGACCAGAAAGCGCACACTTCGTCTAAGACTGCTGCCCAAAAGATCTGTGAACCTCAGGAAGTGGTCAGGCCACGTTGGAAACACATTTCCAACAAAGGGTTATGGGCCCACAGCTCTGGCCGGTCTCAAATGTTCACGGCTTCTGCGGCGGACAGGAGGAGCATCTCAGACAACCTCGCTGTCAACGTCTGACGACCCGGGCAGCAGAAGCGCATCATGGCGCTGAGGACAGAGTCGCAGCTGATACAGAAGTATGCGGGTGGCCCTGGCTTTGGGCTGTGGAGGTGGCACTTTGAGATCTACCTCGCACACAAGGGGCTACTCGATGTGATGAAGGGCACAGGGTCCTCGTCCAGAAGACCGCGACAGACGAAGAGCAGCAGGTCTTCGCAAAGAAAAATATCAAGGCGCTCATGCTCCTGCTTTCGTCTACTGCCAAGAAACAATGGGACTACTTCCAAGGTAGCATGCTGGCTGCCGAGGCATGGAAAAAGCTTTGCACCATCCACCAATCGACATCGCTTGCAAACCGGATCTTTGCGATGAAGCGGCTTCTAACGGTGAGGATCGAGGAGGGCGAGGACATACTTGCGGCCATGCAACAGATTGAGTCACTCGCCTCACAATGCAATGATGTGGGGTGGAAGGTCGACTCTCAACTGCAGGCGATGGCCCTCCTCATGGCTCTACCTGAAAGTTGGAGCCCCCTCATTACCGGCCTTGGTGGATGGGCGGAGAACAAACTCACCTATGGCCTAGTCGCCGAGTACATCCGAAACGAGGCGCAATGTCACAGTGGCGGCGAGGCCTCATCGTCCTCATCGGCCCTGGTCACCAAAATGCGTGGTGGTGGAAATGGCGGCAAGGGAGGCGGTGGAAAGGGTGGCGGCAAGAAGGGCGTCAAGAAAGGTGCATGTCACAATTATGGCAAGGAGGGCCATTGGGCCCGCGACTGCCCACAGGAGGCGAAGGCCGGCGGCAAGGAAGCCAAAGGCAAGAAGGCGCTCCTCAACAACACCACAAACCACAACCTCAAAGGGGCCAAGAGGTGGTGCCTGGATTCCGGCACTGAGGAGCACACCCAAGTCAAAAAGGTGGGATTCGTCCGCTACACCAAATCTGCCAAGTCTATGGTGGTCGTGAATGACAAAGTCGAGCCGACGGCCGGCCAAGGAGATGTTGAGGTGGAGATGGAGGTGAACGGTAAGAAGATGTTGCGTGTCATCCATGATGTGCAACATGTCCCCAGCCTGGCTGACATTCTAAGTGTTAGTCGCTTGAAGAATAAGGGGTATGAGGTGCTCTTCCGCAGGAAAGGCGAAGTGGTGCGCATGGATGGCAACGATGAAGTCGTGCTAGAGGCAAAGCGCGAGGGCGGTCTCTACATCGTGGAGACGAAGGTGATCCCCGCAGCAGCAAACACAGCAGATTTGCAAGAACGCGCCGTCAACTTGGCCAAAGGAGGGGGAGTTGATCTGGAGCTCTGGCACCTGCGGCTGGGGCATTCGTTGTCCGCAATTGTGAAGAAGATGGCGAAGCGCGACATGGTCCACAGCCTCGACATCACCGGTGCAGCAGACGCGGTAGCAGATGCACCAGCGCATAAAAAGTGCGAGCCTTGCATTTTGGGCAAGGCGAGGCACAAGCCGTTCAACGAGAACGTGGGACACGCCTAGGACCTGCTAGAGATCGTGCACAGTGATGTGTGCGGAACGTTCAAAACGCCGTCCAAAGGTGGTGCGCGGTACTTTGTCACCTTCATCGATGAATGCAGCAGAAAACGTAATGCGTACTTCACGTAGGAAAAGGCATGGTGCTGGACCGGCTGAAGGAGTACGTGGCCATGGTGGAGAGGTAGACTGGCATCAAGGTCAGAGCGTTACGCAGCGACAACGGCAGAGAGTACGTGGGCTGCAGTGGGTGGTTGAAGGAGCAGGGCATCAAGTGGGAGCACACAACTCCCTACTCGACACAATCTAATCGCGTGGCGGAGCGAGCAAACCAGACGCTACTGAACATGGTGCGGACGATGCTCGTGGATGCGGGATTTCCGCGGAGCTTCTGGGTGGAAGCGGTGCGTACGACAAGCTATACCATCAACCTGATCCCGACAGCGGTGCTGAAGGGGAAGAGCGGCTGGAAGACACCGCAGGAGGTATGGAGCGGGCGCAAGCCAATTGTGGTGCACCTGAAGGTCTTCGAGTGCAAAGCGCACGCGATGGTGCAGGCGGCACAACTGCACGACGGAAAACTGGACCCACGCGCCAAGCCATGTCTCTTCCTTGGCTACAAGAGCGTGCTTAAGGCGTACCGGCTCTACGATGTGAGCAAGGTGGAGGTCTTCAACAGCCGTGACGTTGAGTTAGACGAGCAGCAGAACTATAGCAGCAGCAGCATTGACGAGGTGGACTCTCCAAAGCAGGGGGAGTGGTTCCAGCTCCTAACCAATGAGGAGGAGCCGGCGGACGCCGACACTGACGAAGCGTCTTCAGAGTGCGACGGTGCTGGGATGCAGCGGGGCGACGGAGTAAACGCAGGTGTTGCAGAGGCGCAGGACGAAGCAGCCGAAGCAGATGAGGCCGAGGACGCGAACGGGGCTGCCGAGGAGCAGCAACAGGACCAGCCGCCAGCATCACCAAAATCACCGCGACGCAGCCGAAGGCAGCGGAATGCGGCAAAACAATGTGATGCGGCAACGGACAGCTGGATCGGCATGGCGTGGTGCATGATGGCCGCCGCAGCAAAGCCAAAAACCGTGCAAGAGGCGCTTGCATGGCCTGAAGGGGAGCAGTGGGACGCAACTATCAAGTCAGAGCTGGCGTCCATTGCCAAGAACGATACTTGGGAACTCGTGGACCGGCCAAAAGACACCAAGGTCATCGGCTCCAAGTGGGTCTTCAAAACGAAGTACAACAAGGAGGGTACAGTGGAGAAGTACAAGGCGCAGCTGGTGGCGAAGGGGTTTGCACAACGCAAGGACTAGCAATATGATGAGACGTTCGCCCCCGTCGCCAAGTTCACGAGCATCCGAGCGATCCTCACGGCGGCAGCTGCCAAGGACATGGAGCTGCACCAAATGGACATGAAAACTGCATTCCTGAACAGCATTCTCGACAAGGAGATCTTCATGGAGGTGCCGGAGGGAGTGGACGCGCCGGAGGACAAAGTGTGCAAACTGTACAAGTCCTTTTACGCGCTAGAACAGTCGCCAAGGTGCTGGTACCAGCAGATGGATGGCTACATGGTGCAACTCGGCTTCAAGCGCTGTGAATCTGATCACAGTGTGTACGTGCGGCGTAACAACCAGCTCCATCGAAGCGTCGCACTCTACGTGGATGACCTGATTTTATGTTCGTCTGATCTGCATGCTCTACAGCAGCTGAAGGAGCAGCTGAGCAGTAGATCTCAGATGTCCGACATGGGGGATTTGGATTACTACCTCCCGATGAGCATAACGCGGAACCGGAGGGCGCGCACGCTTGCGCTAGGACAGGCCAAGTATGTGGCCGAAGTGCTGAAGCGGTACGGCATGGAGGACTATAAACCGGTTGGCAGTCCGGTCTCCACAACCTGTGACCTGAGCGCGGCAATGTCACCGCAAACAAAAGAAGAGCGGGAGGACATGGCGGGGGTGCTGTACCAGTCCGGGGTGGGCAGCCTCATGTATGCCATGGTGGTGACTAGACCAGACCTGGCCTATGCGGTGGGTCAAGTGAGCAGGTACGTGGCCGATCCAGGGCCACTACACTGGCAGGCGGTCAAGCGCATCCTCCGCTACCTACAGGCAACGCTGCACGCACGCCTGAGGTTCGACGGCAAGGGGAGGACCGACCCCTTGCATCTGATCTGCTACACTAATGCAGACTATGCTGGCAACGTGGACAAGCGGAAGTCCACCTCCGTCTACGTGTTCTTCCTCGCATGTGCAGCGGTCTCATGGTGCAGTAGAACAAGACTGCATCGCCACCTCCACAGTGGAAGCGGAGTAAATTGCATTGGCCGAAGCGGTCAAGGAGGCGGTGTAGCTCCACAGGCTATTGGGAAAACTTGGCGTGCCGCAACGAGAGCCTACAGTGGTACAAGAAGACAACACCGGCTCAATCTCGCTGACCAATAACCCGACACAACATAGAAGGACAAAGCACATTGACGTGCGCTACCACTATGCACGCGACATGGTCCAAAAGGGACAGGTTGTGCTACAACATTGTAGTACGACACACGTGCTTGCAGATTTCTTGACCAAGGTGCAGCCCAGAGATTGGCATGTCCTCAGTGTGGCAGGCCTTGGGCTTACGGGCTATGATGGGCTCGAGAGCACTATGGAAGATGAGAAGGATTGAGTAGGGAGGCATCCGACATGGCAGGAGCAAGGGGGAGATAATTGTTACATGTTGCCCAGTGCCATGCCCTGGAGTTGTCGTTTTTAGGGTGATGGCTCCAGATCCTTGTACAGTGCATGTCTGCATGCATGGATGGATGTTGAAAAAGAGGACGCGCTAAACCAGCTTCAATTCAAATCGCAGCAATCGACTAAGAATTGAGGGAGTTATGGTCCGTCAAAGTTGGAAGGTGGTGCTAGCCGTCCGGGTTTGGACGGCAGACTTGGTACTGGCGACGGTGACCAGTTCGACTCCCACCACGCACACCATGGCCGAGGCGCCCCTTGGGGGATGCTAGCAACAATATCCCATGGTTCATTGGAGCCATGTGTGCGTCGGAATGGCGGTCTCATGCTTCATTGGGGTCCAGGGCGCTTCGGGCGTCCGTCACTTTCGTTAGTGCTCTGTTAGCGATAGAGACCCAATGATGCACTCTGAATCGCGTATCGGGCGCTACGGTGGTCCAAATTGTGTACGGTTTGGTGCGTTGGAAAGAGTGTGACTAGCACTATAACTTTCCTTATAGTGTCTGTATCCATTAATCCACTGAAAATTGGTCCCCAGCTCTTCGAACTTTGGGTGTTGCTGAATTTTGTGAGAACTCTGCTCACATAGTGTGTGGCGACCAGAAAGCGCACACTTCATCTAAGACTGCTGCCCAAAAGATCTGTGAACCTCAGGAAGTGGTCAGGCCATGTTGGAAACACATGTTCAACAAGTTTTGCCCTCCCTTTGTTGGAGGCACACTCAGCCACCAAGCTTGTGAGATTCTTCCACCATTTCCCCCTCGCCATTCATCCCCGTCTCCTCCCTCTCCCTTGGGTGCACGGAACTCTCGAGCCCAGTGTCCAGCCTTGCCACAATTATGGCAGTTTCCTTGGAACTTTGCACCCCTTCTACTGTTGCTAGTGCTGTTGTATCCCTTGCACCTAGAGGAGGAGGTATTGCGAAAGGTACTGCTGTTCCATGAGGCAAAGGCAGCCATGTTTGCTTCACTGCTACTACAACGCATGGCATCATTCTGCACATACTCAGAGACAGTGGTGTAGGAAACTTTATATCTTGTCCACCCTCCAATCACTGTTATCATGGAGTCCCAGCTTTCCGGCATCGTTATCAGAAAAATCATGGCCTGCATATCGGATTTCAAGTCCCACCCCATGCCAATGGTTTGTTGCAAGAGCGTCTCAAACTTCTGCATATAGGCGGAGACATCCTCCCCTTCACCAAGCCTCATGGTGATGAGGTCTTGTAGAATGAATAGGCGGTTGGTAAGTCAGGAGGACTTAAACACCTTGCCAAGTTTGGCGTATGCCGCGGCTGCCACTGTACAACCGCTGATGTGTGAAAGGACTGAGGGTTGTATAGAGGACACAAGAATGGAGAGAGCCCTCTTGTTGAGCTTGACCCATGCCGCAAGGTCAGCACCCTCATCCTTTGGTGCTGGGATAGTTCCATCAAAATATCCTAGTCAATCTCTATCAGCCATGATGATCTCAAACGGCCACTTCCAGAGAGCAAACCCCTCTCCATCAAACTTGAGGATGAGTGAATGATTCCCTGGTTCCCCTGTCCCTGCCATTCCTACAACTACAGCTGCTACAGCTGCTGCACCTGTTGTTGATGCCGATGTACCTGTGTTTGAGGCCACTGTAGGCTGTTGGTGAGAAGAGGCAACTGCTTCCACTGTTCACGTTGGCCGTTGCAAGCGGATGTAGGCTGATGTAGGCTGATATCACCTCCAAAGGTGGAAAGGTGAAGATGTGTTGTATTCCCCTCCGGCTGATGATTGACCTACAAACATAGAAGTTGGATGAGATCGAAGGCGCTCTCACTGCTTGTGACTTTAGCGGTTGCGTCCGTGAAACTTCTCTAACGAGAGGAGTGGGTCCTTAACACTTTGTTAGCTACTGAGCTAACCACCTTTGGCAGAGAAGCCACGAAACTGAAAAGCTCACAACGGTTTTTACACCTTCTTCTTTTGTTGACATGTGTCATACACCCCAAACTTAATCAGGCATACACTTCACCTTCAAGAGTACTAACGCCTTAGAATTACATCTCAAGAAGAGCTCAAGTCGTCAATACGCAAGAGAGCATCAAGAAAGGGTTAATTGATTAGCATGCAAGACAAGTCCTTTTAGAGATGTCTGTCCAGTCTGAGAACTCAAAAGCACATTCCTGGGAAGTGGCCTGAACCAGCCACATCACCAATAGACTTGTGCTGCGGCCTTGACACACAAGCATCCTAGTGTCAAGGTGACAGACCAATCATGTAGCATCTAAGAAGCTACGGACTTTCTTTCTTGGAAGATTCCGTAGCAAACAAGATGTGCATGGGGCCAGGATCGAACTCATGACCTCTCACTTGGCCAAATTAACAAATGGCCAAGGTAATCACTCACCCACATGGTGTAGTCACAGGTCATATCTCACAAGAGACAGAGCATAGTTGAGTCACACTACAACAGATCCAGGGGTCATACCTCCACAAGGGGCAGAACATTCCTAATCCGTCCTACAACACTGAACAAGGGGCAAAAACATTCAACAATCTGGGCGGTACCATGGCTTGATGGTGTGCGGTCTGTAGAAACCGGAAGGCATCGCCGATGGTTGCATGTTTCTTGTCTGAAATAGCGGTGTGAATGATGCGCATGTGCCCCTCCGTGAACCAGTTGTGGTAGAAACGCTTGGGCTTGGCGGCAGGTTCCTTCGAATCTTCCTTGGAAGGTTTGTTCACGAGCTCCTCGTCAATGTCGCATTCCATTTCTTCATTTTCGTCACCAAAATCAAGGACAATCGGCTGCTCCTGGTCGGGGGCAGCGGTCACCGGTGAAGAATTCTCCGGCATGGGGACGCGTGCGAAAGCGTGGACATCCACAACATGGGGAGGAAGGCCAGGCTTGCACTTGGATGGCTTCGGAACCACCAGACATGCCTTGCTCTCCGCAGCCAACTGTTGGATCTGGGCCTCGTAATCTTGCGGATTAATGGGCTAGAAGAAGGCAGTGATTTTGCCAGCCATGGTGGTGGACCAGAGAGTGGTTTTAAGCAAAAATTTGTGTCAATGGCACTGGCTGATTGTGGCAGCCGACACATGTATGCTTCAACCTAAACGGAAACATGGCGACGTGAGGAGACCTGGCAGGTAGCAACTCCCTCACCATCACAGAGGGCGAGGATGCGCTCGACGATGTTCAAAACTTAAGACTTTGAACTTTGAACTTTGGGCATAATGCGCATAGCAGGAGTCAAGCCCTCACCCATGGATAAAACAATGTATTTTCCTTGTGTCAAATGACCCCCCCCCCCCCCCCCC
>SZWC01005473.1:54292-70589 GCA_023375785.1 Penium margaritaceum | reverse complement strand
GTCTTCAACGAACGTCGTCGCACTTCGAGGAGCATCATCGCTCTTCGACGAGCATCACTCTTTGATGTGCATCATCACTCTTCGACGAACATGTGCACGCCGCGCCAAGACTGCAGCCAGCACTGCAGAATTCGAAATCGCTTCAGCCGCTGCTGCAGCGCCCTAGGACCCTCGGGCACGTCTTTGGACCATGTGCCTCGGTTTATTATTATTCTCCTCAGGTTAGGGCACATGAGGGCGAAGTCCACAATGTCCCGGGGCTCGGCGTGCATGTCGGTCAGAACGAGGACCTCCAACCCTGCCAGTAGGACGGTATCTGTGGGCGCTCTAGGACTCGAACCGGATCCAATGGACATGATGGTGCCAGTGGATTGTCTGTGAGGCCCACCGGCTATGGCGTCAGGTTCAACTCCTAGATCAGCGGCATTCTGTGGGTCAGAAATTGCCTCTTCCTGGATGCCCTGGGCTTCTGTCTGCGGCTGGAGTTGCCGTTGTTGCTGCTGCTGCTGTTCCTCCTGCTGCTGCTGCTGCTGCTGCTGCTGCCGCTGCTGCTGCTGCTGCTGCTGCTGCGGCAGCGGCGGCGGTGGTTGCTGCTGCTGTTGTGGAGTTTCGTGAAGAATGCTGCCAAGGTCCCCGCAGGTGAGTTCCAGCATCCGCAGAGAATATGATTTCTTCAGAGACTGGAGGTCGCCTCCATTCAGCCCGCCGCAGTGGATGCGCAAGCACGTCAGCTCGCGCCACGCGATGACCATGAGGTAAAGAGCCTGCTTGGTGATAGCGTTCTGGCAGAAGCACGAGAAGCTGCGCATGTCGCGGAATCCCGTGGTGAGGTACCACATGGCCTTGTTCTCGACGTACCCGAACCCGCCGCGCTTTCCGTCGGACACCAGCTCCACCGTGTCGACGTTTTTGCAGTGCAGGGAGATGACCCACAGCATGCTGCAGATGCTTGCTTCGTTGCGGCTGCTGGAGTCCTTGTCGCAGTTGATGACGATGCGCCGCAGCGAGTCGCCACATGATTTGACGATTGGGTGCAGCACGTGCAGCTCGCACCGCGGGTCGTCAATGTGGATCTCCGCCAGGCTGGCGCAGCGCGCCGCGAGTTGCTCCACGCCGGGCCGCATGCTGGCAGTGCCGACGCGCAGCTTGGTCCAGAAGATACGGTTGTAGCAGAGGCGGCGCCACGTCGTGCTGACGCACGCAAGTCGTGACAAATCCCAGGCGGTTGGGTGCGCGAGCCGCAGGATGTGCAAGAGCAAGTCCTCCCCCAGGTCGTCCAGGGAAGGCTGCCTCGCTGTGCAGGGAGTGGCGGCGCCGCGTGCCGCAGCGCATGTGAAATCCTCAGATGAGACCGCAGGTTCGTTCAGGTCGCAGTCCAACATCCGGATGTCCCGTTGCCATGCAGAAGCTTCGACAGCCACCGCCGCCTCCTGCTGCTCATCCTCCTCCTGCTGCTGCTGCTGTTGCTGCTGCTGTTGCGCGTCTGGCTGCGACTGAGCCAAATGGGCGAGGAAGGAGCGAGGGCTGGGCGACATCGTAGAGCCATGACCGCTGCTGCTGCTGCCGTTGTCCCCGCTGCTGATGCTGCAGCTCGTGATGTTAGGGCAATCCGCTTGTACGCAAAGGCGTTTGGCGGGTCGAGATGTCCAACAATATGTGTGGTCCGGAATGGCGCTGTCGATTTGTCTCCCGTCGGCGGGCATGAGTGTGGGTGACTCCATTGGAAGAGCTCTTGCGGCAGGGCGTCAGGGGGGGAGATGAAAGGTCCAGGTTGCTCGTGTCGAATACGCATTGCTAATGTGCAGAATTCGGCTCTTGTACGCACGGCTCCATTCCAGGTTGCTGGTGCTCGTGCTTTGCTGCCTGCCACGACAGAACGTCATGCGTTGCTCGGCTGTGCAATCGAGGCCTCAGGCCACAACCGCGGACTGATCGTCCGATTGCGGACAGCCCTATCCGCGTCAGTTGCACCTCACATCTCTCTGTCCATCTTTCGTCGGCCAATGAGGGGAGGTGTTTGACCTGCTGTGCTTAGGTGCGAGCGAAGCTTCTTCCTCACAATCATTCGAGAATTCGTTCATGTTAAAACATGAATGAATTGATTTAGATACATGACGGGTGTTAGCCCGAGTCTATTCCTTCTCTTTGAAGAGTTCACGTTATTCTTAAGCATAGTCACTCGTTTCATATCCTGGAAGAAATAATTGACTATGTCCAGAATGACCGGGTACCTTTTCGATGTCGGCAGAGTCACGATTGACACCCTGGAGAGATTCGCAAGCGACTATTCGGGGGTTCGCCAGCTCTAGCCAGAGAAACACGGTGCATCACAGCGCACATAGTAGGTTTGCGACAGCTGATCAAGACTGGAATGAACTGTCAAAGCCACGCGGCGATGCTTTTACGGCCCGACAAGAGAAACTGTCATTTCAATGTAACGCGTGCTGCATGGCATTCCGGCTTGTCGCTCTCGGAAATCGCATCCGATTTCGTGAAACCAACTCCGAAGGATGACAACTGGCTTGATTCTCAGAAGCGACGGCCCCGCGTGACCGTTGTACGAGTGCGGATTTTCCATCGTATCTTTCCGATCATAAAAGACCACATCGGATCCTCACGACAAGCAGTTCGTTACACATAGTTCAGAGGTCCCGTTCGGTTGTCATAATGGCGTAATCCGCAGTGGCAAGCGGCCAGAAAAGGTAAATGCATTATAAGCAGGCAATAACAGAAAGGAACCCAAGCGTACTTCAGATGATGTACGACGCCTTCGAAAGCCTTGAATCCCCGCCAATGACTTCTTTGAAGTTTGTTCAATCCTTTGCTTGAGGAGCTGTTTTCACCTTTTGAACTACTGGGTAACGTCCACGAAGGCGAAACCAGCATGAGCAGCCTTACGTCTCCAAATGCTCACTGAAAATCGATGAACTATCGACGATGACGCGCGACCTGTCGACAAGCATGACCAAGGTGTCCAGTGACTCGAGTTATGGAGACAAATGGAAACCAAACAGAGCTCCATGCGAGAAGAAGAAAGGCATGCTTCAACATTGGCTTCGGCATTTGCCTGCAGGATCTTTGCGAACTCAAATCTGATCTTGCAAGTTGGACAATATCGCCCGCAAACGGCAATGCCATTGACCGTGAACATGGACCTATCCATTGTGGCAACCAACACCAACAATAAGCAATCTCACTGATGGCGACCGAGACGAATATGGATGAATGACCCGGTCAACAATATCCAAGTTTATGATGGGCTCATGCCATACAGGTCCAAAAAAAACGTACTAACCCTCCTCATGTATCACGACTTCCAACCATACTTCAAATATGGAAACGGTAATCGATTCAAAAACGAATTCGTACGGGAAGCTTGGCCCAGTGGGCCAAAAGCGCAGTGACTGAGAGTTTTTCTTTGCGTAGCTTTGTTATATCTTCTTTTAAATGCTGATTTTTTAGCAGCAGCTTCGACTTTGGCAAATTCTTCATTGATAGGACTCGTTTGAATCCATGAAGTATTCATTATTATGTTTATCAAGAATAAAAACAAATGTAAAGCCTAACTACCTACAAAAACATCCCCCAAAGTCCATTTTCTATTAATTGTTTCATCTCCCGGCTTTTTTAGAAGCATAACAGCAAAAACAATTAAAACATTTATAGCTCCGACATAAATTAATACTTAAGAAAAAGTTTAAATGTAATATCTATTTTATAGGGCACATTTATCCGAGCTGCACTGTTTGCGCCCCGCATAGACGCGAAGTGACGTGTCCAAATCACGACGAAGGGAAGTGCCTGTTTAGCTGACTGGACCATGGATAATGCTGACTTCGGATTCTCATGACTGGTTTATGCCTCGTACCGATCCGTATGCATGTGAGGACCCGCTACCGTCGGTGTCCATGATCGGATGTACCGATCTGACGGCAGATTACTATTCGGTGGCGACCTTGGCTTCCATACTGCAGGCTCGCCGACATTTTTTCTCCGTCCTAGCGCCAATCTACATGGATCGACAAACACTACCCATGTATACATGAAGCGCGAGAAACATATGACAAACAGATATTGCAAAAAATGCGGCCGTTTTCATTGGCCCGCGTTGTGTGTAACACGTTTCTGATTCGTTGTTGCATTTTTTATAGAGTAGTTCCTTAACACGCCTTACCGGTGGCGAGATGTCTCGGAAACCGCCCAAGAGGTTTTTTCTTTTTTTCCATCCGTCGATTTCGCTAATGTTGCCCCGTGCAACGGTGATTTTGAAGGCTATCAACATGATCCTTTCCCCCCTAACATGGGCATCCGATGGGAGGGCGCTCCCAAAACAGGCCCCTCCGAGAAACCAGGAAGAGGTACGGCATCATCCAGGTACCAAATTCGACGGCAGGCAGTCCGCGTCAAGAGGGGGGTCAAAATAGGCATCTTTCACAATTTTATCCTATTTTATATCAAGCGTCAATTAAATATGTAAGTAGAAAAAAAATAAAACTTTGTTTTAAATATTTATAGATTTTTTTTTAATAACACGACTTTTAGGATGCCAGCGTAACCAGACAAAGGAAAAAATATTAATTGTCCCTTTATTTCATTTTCACGATTCTTTTTTTGAGTAATCCATTCCTGAAAAATATTTTTTTCTTCTTTTTTGGGTGCTGAGGTTTTTTTAAAATCAAACCAATTTCACGAGAAACAATTGATAAATTTTGTGGAAAATTATGAAATAATTCATGTTTACCGTCTTTGTTCGATACCTCAAAAAAATATTGAGAAAATACCATTTTATTGAAAGGTCTTAAACCTTCTGGATTAAAATTGTTTTTATCATATTCTAATAGTCGTAATGGACGTTTCCATACATCATAGCTAAAAAATGAATCAGGCCACATTTTATCAAACCATGATTCTCCAGAATACAATTTTGGAGAATAAATAATTAATAACAATTTTTTTTCTGACCCTCAACCTATCCTATCCAACCGCCCAGAGGCCGATAACCCGTTCAAGCCGTGAGGAGAGGCCGGCCCGCACTACAAATTCAAATTCCTGGAAACATTGTCATGGGAATAATCATGCTTGAACCATGCAATAATGCGCTCGATTCCAACATAAGAAAACTATTTTGAATCGATTCAATTGCACTTCTACAAATTCAGGAAGGTAACTAAGAATTCCACCTACAAAACAAACCCATGCCCAAGTCCACGTAGTGAAGTTTACCAACCCCTCAATCATGGATTGGCTCGTTTGACCGTTTGTGGTAAGAAAGGTTGTTATAAATCAATTTGTATTTCTTACTAACTTAAATCATTCCGTTCTAATGAGACATCACTGATCCATATCATTTGCAGACAGTGTATGTGCATTACCTTGTCAATGCTCCTCTATAATTTGCAAGAAAGTAGGGCGAAGACCAAGCAAATGCAAACTCGCCGAAAGAATGGCCTCCATGAGATTTTCATTGAAAAAACTCTGTTCAATGCATTAAGACATAAGACTTGAGGCTCATGCTTACAAGGTAGCCGTTAAACATAATTGCATTCCTGTGAGTGAATGTCAAAAAGTCCAAAGTTTTGTAGGAGGCAAAGGAGAGGGGAAAGAGAGGGAAAGCTTGCAATAGATGCCTATTAGAAATTAAGTGCCATGGACAGGGTTGGATGTAACTTAGCCGAGGAAAAAACATTGCAAAAAGTGAGAGAGTCACGCAGCGAGAGGGTTGAGCTAGTGAAAGCTCCCCCACAATAGGGTGAGGTGTGAGCTCAACTGTGATCATGAGGTTACCCACTCGGATCCTCCTCGAGCCTAACCCTCCAATTGCATTTTCCACACATGTAAGCAACATGCAGTCTAGGGAGTAGAACCCGGGCTAGCTAGCAGGAACCAAGCAAGCCCCTCTTAAAAAAAGCACGAAACTATGAGCAGGAAGCAAGCATCATACTTGAAGTAATAAACTTTGTTGATTGCCCTACTGCTCAGTTGTGTATCACCTTGTACACTTTTGCCTCCTCATGTTGATGGAGGGGGTTTCACCTAACATCGCCGGGTCAGTCACTTGTAGAGGTGATGTGTGCGTAGTGAGTCCAACGTTCAATTGTGTTTACAGAACTGACCCACAATCAAGTTTAACATGACTAGCACACCATTAGTGATTCTGACGACGTATCTTTGTCTTCTCTTGGTTCACACACAAGGTGCACCTAAGCTAGGCCATGAAAAGTTGTGATTTCCTAAGGCGTTGCGAAGCAAGTTGAGTGCCATATTTTTCTTATTCAAAATTCAAAGGAGGGGTACCAGTAGCAGCAGCAACAACATCATCAATAACAGCAGTCGTCGTACCTGTGGGCAACACTTGTAATAACACCAGTTGCGTCTACAAGCATTGTCACTGTCAGAAGTTGATGTTGTTGTAGGAGCAAGTGCTGCTACATTTGACCTTTCCATGTGCCATTGAAGCAACAATGCATCAGCTGCAAGCTGTGAATAACTACTCCCTCCAGTTCTGCAAGAGAAACATCAGCTGTAGGACGAGAAAGAATCAGACATTTGCGTAAGCAATGATAGCAACATCAGAAAGAGTAAACTTCCAGAAACAGTGCGAAGAAGCAGCTATATCAACGACAACACTGCAGGCAAGAAACTAAATCATATCTTCGTGAACTATTCAGCAACGAGCGTGTCCACCAATCATGGGGTTCATGCTTGGGAGATTCTCTGGTCGCATGATTCCACAGCTCGTTGAGCAGTGGGCTTGCTCCCTGTGGACTCAAGCCCAACCTCAGGAATGAAAATAATGGATAGAAAAGGGTTCTATTGTGTTCCATAGATTCTCCGTGGGAGAGTCATAAACCCATAGACACAAGGTCACTTTCTTCGAAGCAACTCGGATCACACTTGATATATTCAACTTGATTTGAATTTCTTCTTTAAGAAATTCTTTCATTTACAAGAAAAGGACATGCAATGCCGTCATGGATGAGCACAAACATAAGGCATGGATAACCACCACCTACGGAAGAATGAGGTGGACATGCAAGCTGGGCATTGGCAAAGGTCTGCTCTACAGCATGTACCAGAGAGCACCAATGTACGGCAGCACGTTGGGAACGGAGGCATCGCTCGACTTTGAGCGATGGTGTACACATAGGTGGAAGTGCACTTGCTCTCAATGACCGTGATGGAGTCGCGAGAGGCCAAGGCCGCCATCCCCTACTTTTCCCAAGGCGCATATCTTTGCCACATCGGCAAGAAAGATTATTTCTTTTTTATCTAGGCCACAAAGGGTCTCCCCTACCAGCAGCAACCAGAAATTCCTCCTCTGCAGGGGCACCACTTACTTTGATGTATTTTCCTTCTTGGCCGGATGAACGGCAGTCCTTAGATTGATTCCCGATGTCCTTCCGTGTCCACGGTGGTGACATCCAACTCCTAGGTGGTGCTACCTCGTGGTCCACCAGTGTGAGGTTCAAGCGAAAGAATCTCCTCCCATCCGGCTGCGAAAATACGTCGTTGGGCTGAAATCGCACGCTAATGGTGTGCTCCCTACTAATATCTGCCATCTCTTCGCGGATGACATCGTGGAAGCACCGCACTACTCCCACTCCCTCTCAGTCCACGTCACCGTGGTCGGCTCCAACCCGTCCAACCCACTTGTCCATGTCTCTGAGAGGGAGGCCAAGCAATCCAACACCTGCTCTGTGCATGGCGACAATAGCTTATGAATGGCTCACAGTGGTTGCCCCCGCTACATGAGCAATGATGCTAGGTAACGACGAGTGCCTCCTCCACATGCCACCCCCTGCAACTCGCAAACCACCACGCACTCATCTGCTTGTAGAGCCTCAGCATTGCGCTCTAACACAGGACCTCCATCGATAGAAACATCCCAAACATGTGCAAAGGTATCTCCTGTTGCACCCTCCCCCGGAGGAGTCCTAGGAAGTTAAGGTCCCTTTTTGCATGGAGGAAGGCGCCAAACTCGGACACGAGGACGTGGAGGTGGGAACCGATCATGTAAGCATAAATGAAGGGTGCTCGATCAGAAGCTCTCAATTAACCAATGCCGCCAAAGCCTAATGGAACCTGCATCTGTCACTTGGCCACCCGCATAAGGTCCCAATCCTTGAATACCTCAATTGACACCTTCGTGATCTGAAGCAGGCAGAGGACCGTCTCCCACACCGTAGTATTGAACTGATTCAACATGGCTAGCTACCACCACTCTGGCAGAATTTCCCGCACGTTGAAGTTTGCCCTTAACACCACGCAAAGACGGAGGAGCATCACGACCTCCATACATCTGCGCTACCCACGGCCACGGATATGCGCCTAAAGCCATTATCAACCCAATCTGTCTCAAAGGACAGGACACCCATAGGACAACCCAAAAGTTGCAATTTTCGAGTCATCCACGGCAAACATGCCATGATGTTCCCAATTTACACGCGGAGGCCTAGTAGCACCATAGCATCTCCCATTGTTTCCATGCATGCTTCCAGTAGCCACAGCGGGCCGCAGATGGTTGCATCATCTTGGAAAGCCCCCATGTTTCCTCTCCGGTTGCCTTTTTCCACCACCAAGATCCAAAAGTCCACCTTTCGAACCAGTGCGAGTGCGAGGTCAAAGAGAGCCAAGCCCATGGGATCCCTGTGCTTTACCCCTTGAGCACTCTCATTGATGGTGGGGGACTTGACACCAAAGAGGCGAATCTGTACCAGGCAAACCTAGAATTGACGGGATAGGAGATCCATATCCTAATGTTGTAAATGTGCACTGCCTCGAAGACAAACACACGCTCAACTTCCTTCAAGGCGTTGCATATGTCGAGCTACAACAACCAAAATGTCGGGTTGGCCACCAGGATGGACCAAACTCCTCAAACCAACAATGGCTCTCCATCCAAGACACCCACGCCGTATTGATAAGGCCAAAGGACTACCATGAGCTTCGCCATGTCTTGGAGAAGGAGTAAGTTCCCCTAGACCTACACCTTCCCAACCACAATAGGATGCAACCCCTCGTTCTTGGTTGCTCCATTCGGGAGAGGGATAAGGGTACTCCGACCCAAGCAGTTTGCAATGCGCGGCAAGAGGGCACCGTCAAGGATGGTGTGGAGGCTTATGCAAAGATAAAGTTGGCCATGGTCGCCGAAAAGTCGAGGCCTGCTTCATGAAGGAGGTCCTTGATGAGCCCAAGGGATCCCAAGCTGGAACCCCACCTCTCTCATTGCTTTCCTTAGCATCTCCTTTGTGATCCGGTCCACACCGCTTGCCTCTAGATCAGCATAGCCCTGCACCCATTACGATATGGAAAAGCGTCCTAGGGGATGATCCACCTATAGTGTTGTCACGATGGCGGCCGTGCCGGACATAGGCGGGTGGTGCTGAAAAAACTTCATCCCTCGTGATATCACCATTGCATGGTCAAGGCTTTTCGCCTTCTGGCATGTCTGTGCCGTCTCCATCTCCTTCTCTGTTGTTTCCTAGTGGGTTGTACGCTAAAAGACGATCCATCCCGTGTGGCTGGGTGCACCACCTATAGGGCTTCTTTGACGAGGCCCGCCGAGTCCTCGGCCTCCAACCATAGACACTACTCCAGAATGACGCCGTCCATCGGAAGGAGCTCATGGGTGATGTCCCATGGCTTCCCTCGTAGGCATTAATGTCTGCATGTGACGAAGGACGGATCTCAAATGTACTTCTCTTGTGAGGGGACACGACGGAGGAGGACTTGGAGGTTGAGAAGTATCCACCAAGATTACAGGCCTTCTAGGGGAAGGTAGGGTCGACAACCAAGGAGCAACAGCTTTTCAAAATAGCACTCGCTAAGTACCTCGGCTCACCTTAGAAACGGAAGAACACTCACGTGGTCTAGATAAAATTCTCCTCTCCTCCTATCGCTGGCCAAATGACCCCGCCAAAGCACTCATAGTCGAGACCCTCAAGGGACTTCCATGCCGGCATGATTGTGAGGTCTCTGGTCCATAGGAGCTCGCCCGAGGCTACGAGAATTAGTTACTGGATGATGAAAAAAACTCCTTGTTGAGGGACCATAGCTCATCCAAAAAGCCAATGCAACCTGCCGGTCCGGTTCTGGATGCCCGAAGCAAGGAGGACAGAGCCCGTCCACCAGAATATTGTGTTCTTGTCCTTCTTAGTGGTACAACACCTGTTGGTCTGGTGTGGAAGCGTTGCAGGCTCAATGTCTATGAGTGTGGAGGCGATCCATACTCGCTCTTATACCTTCCAACATCGGATCCACCACCAGGCGCAAATCGCCCTTAGCCACAAGGTTGTCCACATGAGCCTGCTGCACCAAGCCGATGCTCAAGTGCAAAACCATATACTCCGCATTGTTGTTGGTTGTTGCATCGGCCAAGCGCTCCCACACCAAGTGGAGCGGGATCCCTAAGAGATCAAACAAAATCATGCCAACATCAACCTTGCAACACTCACCAATCTATGTGGTATCATCAAAGAATAGCCAATACGGGAAAGTGGTGAAGCTACACAGGAGAAGGAGAGGAGGAGGGTAAGTCAGCAAGGGGAGAATGCTGCTATAGGTTGGGTAGGCACATGGGAAGGGGGATCGAGCAGAATGAGGGATGAAAAATGGAGAGGGAGGTGGGGAGAGGCAGTAGAGGTGTGTGTTGACGACAAGTATAACCATAAATGTTCAAACTGTGTGGGAGTGAGGGAAGGTCCAAGGACCCATCATCACCCCTATTCTCCCCTGTCCAAGGCTGACATTAGTACCAAACATACTAAAACTGCTGTTGGTACTACTAACACTCTACTATTACTACATGCGTTGGTGGTGCTACTGTTATGGTTGCTACCATTGTTGTTACCACAACTATTGTTGAAGTAGGTGTTGCAGTTACCATGGCTAAACGTGCTGCTACCATGACCACAATTGTTATTAATGCTACTGTTATGACTCTAGCTACTACCGATGCCACGACTACAACGCTTATTCTTTATACTAGTGTTGTTTTTGTTTCTCTCGTTGCTACTACTATCACAATTGTTGCTATTATGATAATCATTTTAGTGGTAGTCGCGGCACGGTGAAGCTGCTTGCCGCATGAAACTTCCTTGGCGATATCAAAACCAAATCCACCCGTTGGACTATTGTCCGATAGGCAAGTACGTTCGGTATTTATGAATCGATGTCATTCAAGAGGACATCAACTATGCCATGCTCGACGATAGGTGGCAAGGGACCCTGAGATGGATTCTTTTCCTATCTCCCCCTAGTGCACCCCTGAAAGAGTCTCCATCAACAAGGGATACTCCAAGATCCCCTTTCCTAATGATTGTGGATGCGATGGAAGTTGTTTCTTCCAATTTTACAACAGCTATTACTGCTTTTGTTTAAGCTACTCTAGAGCTACTCTTGTATTTGCTACTACTATTGCTATTACTACTACAACAGCTACTGCATCATCTATAACTGCTAATGGAGAGGCTCAGTGACAAGGAAGGCGAACAGAGGCCGACATTACTGTCCTTGCCGTGGGTAAGGTTGCATGAGATGTTCACCCTACCACTATTACTAGTGTTAGTGTTATGGCTGCTACGACGGCGGGAGGTCCTATGGTTGACGTGGGCCACGGAAGGAGGACACTTCAGCTAGATGGAGAAGGGTTCTACACGACAGATTAGGGAGTTGGCGAGCAAGCTTAGCAAGGTTGCGGTCGAGACATGCATTGATGCAAAAAGCTAGCTTCTCCGAGAAGTGCCCTTAGGCTTGGCCTCTTGACCTTATCCTGGCACCGGAAGGATACAAGGCTTGATGTCATCTCAACTCACCTCTACTCAGACGAGGGTACCGCCAGTCGCTACCATAGCTGCCATTGCTCTTGCACCACCTACCGTTGCTTCTTTTGTAACGACCTCTATTGTTAGTGGATGTATTACAACTATTGGTACACCTGTGCATGCTATTGATAGCGATGCTACTTGAGCTCTTGATACTGTTACACCTGCCATTGGTGCTCTTGTTGTTGATGTTGTTATTTCCCCCATTATTGCTACTCATACTACTACCATAGTTAGTCATGTGGTGACTGTGGTTTTTTCCACCGCAGTTACCGCTTATGCTGTTGCTACTAAAACTACTTTGGCTGATGCGCTTGTTGCTACCACTGTTGCTACTATTGCCACTGTTGTAAGCCTGGTCACATGAAGTAGCAACTTCTGGAGCTAGCACTCGTACTGGTGTTTGAGGTCTTCTGGTGTCCTATGGTCCTGCTTCGACTGATGTAACTGGTGCTAATACTATTACGGTGGTTGCTTCTACTACTTTAGAAGATGATTCTGCTATTGTCGTGGTTGTTCCAACTGTTGCGACTTTAAGAAGTATTGCTACAGTCGTTGCTATGGTTGTTGTGAATGCTGTTTGGACTGATGCTACGGATTCTCTTGTTACTGCCACTGCTGTTATGGATGCAGTTGCTGCCTGGGCTGCTTACCTTTGGTTTGATTAATTCACTTTTTGGGTGAGCCACTGACCAACAAACAAGAATGGGCCTCACTGGAGCTGCCTGCAAGTTGCAGATGGGAGGTGAGGAATGGCTGCTGCGGTGCCTCTCGTGATGCGTGCTCTTGAAAAGCATAAGGAGCGGAGAGACAAGCTTTAATACTAGCTCAGGGCCTAAGAGAATCTTGCTACTGCTTGTACCCGGATAAGCACAGCCTTGACTTCATGGAGGGCAAGGACAGCTATGGTGTCATTCTTTCCTCCCTCTCACTCGCCCTGTATGTTGCCTAGTGGAGATGGAGGAAGCCAATCCATGAGAGATGAGTCTAGATCCATGGAGAGTTGCGATGTTGCACCATGGATCTGGTCTTCCTGCTCCAACCCATCATCCTCCTCTGCCAGTCGCGTAGAGACTCGGCCATGAATACGTGGATGGATTGATTATGGCTGTTGACCTTGTGTCCCGGTCCCAGTCCCCACCAAGCCTAAGAAGGGATGAGATATGATAATTGCATCCTGTGGTACAACTTAAAGTAGGCCACGTATTGGTCTAGTTGTTGTCTTGACTTGGCAAGCATCGATGGCCTAATAGTGGCTGTGGTGCTAGGATCATATGCTCTTTGTGTGAGCCCATACCTCAAACAGGACCTCCCAACAGCCGAAGCCTGCCTTGCTGTCATAGCGAGGTGGGGGAATCTTAAAAACCTTCAGCCACCACTTCGTGGGAAGGGCGACCTCAGGCTCTGATGGAGGTACACGCGACATGAGAAGGGCATCGTCAAGAGGAAAAGATCTCAAGGAGAATCCAACGTCTGCCTATAGGGACTCTGACGAACTATTGGCACTTGTGTGTGAGGCTGCTATCATAGTCGCAACTAACATAGACAAAACTCAAATACATCAATCTTAATCACATGGGATTTTACAATTGTCTTGTCTATGTCCTCGGTGACATCCGGCTCAAGTGGAGGCTGCTGTCCGGGTGAAATACAAGAGGTGAATTACTAGGAAAATGATGTACCTTTTGTGGCTCCACCTTTTACTTATTGAAAAATCCCTGATTGTCCCCGTAATAGGTCAAAGATCCTCAATACATGTATCTCTACTTGTTGTCATGAGTCTGTAAGGCATGCTGATGTAGAGAGTGGAGGTGACCCTGAGAAGATTCCAGGAAGCTTCCTAGCCTTTCTGCTTGCTAGCCTGACAGCACGGGTCTGGCTGGTTGACACACAGGTCATGCAAGGGACAGCAAGGGTAGGGAGAGACACGTGCACTTGTATCTCAAGCTTCAACTGAAGTTAATGCAGAGAGAGATAACAAATGACAGGTCCACAACATGAATAGCCGCCGTGGCTCACGGCGGGTGGCGCACACGGCGGTGCCTGTCAAACCTGAACCGGCCCAAAACCACTGTTTTGGCCATAATTCTGCGCACAAGCGTCCAAACGGAGCACCGTCTGATCCTACGGATGCACGACGAAAAGACAGACACAACGACTGGTCACACGCCTACGTCCGGGAACAGCCGGAGAGTGTAAGAAAACAAACATGTAAATCAGCCTGGCAGGGCTGTCCACCGAGAAAATCCTGAAGACCTCCAAACGTAGTCCGTGGGCTGTGGGAGCCCTCTGGTACACTGGGTAGGCTGCCAGGCTGCCTCCAGCGGGTGGAGCATCACCTCAGGGAACTCTGTCTCCAGCTGGGTCCGCCTCAAGGATCTGCACGAGCATGGACACGGCCGAGTGGTCACAACCAACTGTACAACTGTGTATGACTGACAACATCACAACACTCCCCCATGACCCGATGGTACGCATGTCCATACACGTGCAGAACGCGTGCCGGTGCAACACAGAGTGCTCAACAGGGACCCGGACAATCACCCACTCTCGGACAGGGGTCGCAATCCGACGGAACGAACAGCCCCGAGGAACTTCCCACGTCCCAGTGCCTTGGTCAGGAAGTCAGCGCGCTGCAAGTCTGTGCCCACCCAGACGATGGAGATCAACTGCCGCTCCACCAGATCGCGCACGAAATGATACTCGACAGCGATGTGCTTCGTGCGTGCGTGGAACACACCAGAGTTCTCAGCGATCGCGAGAGCACTCTGGTTGTCGCATCGGAGGATGATGGTAGGCACGGACTGACCCAAGCACTGGAACAACCGCTGCAGCCACACCGCCTCAGCGGCGCCAGCTCCCAGAGCAACATTCTCAGCCTCTGAGGAGCTGCAAGCAATGCACCCCTGCTTGCCGCTGCGCCAAGACACAGCGGTGCCACCAAGCAGGAACACGTAACCCGTGCGGCTGCGTCCATCAGGACTCCATGCCCAGTCGCTGTCGGTGTAGCCATCTACCACAACCGAGCACTGTCTCTGAAAGTAGAGACCGTGATACGGTGTGGAGACCACGTACCGGACGACTCGCAAAGCTGCGTGCAGAGCGCGAGCCCGAGGGGACTGACTGAACTGTGCGAGTAGGTTGACAGCGAACGCAATGTCGGGACGCGTGGTCGTGGCCAAGTACATCAGTGAGCCAATGATGCGCAAGTACAGGGTCACGTCCACAGTCTCGCCCAGATCGGCTGGGTCTGTCACCTTCAGGGCGTCCTGCCCGTCGGGAGTGATGNCGAGCTGTGGTCATGCGGCCAACAGGGGCAAAGGTGTCAGTGAAGTCGATCCCCTCAACCTGAGAGAATCCCTTGGCAGTCAAGCGGGCCTTATAGCGGTCCAGTGAGCCGTCAGGCTTCACCTTCTTGCGGAAGACCCACTTGGCCTGCACGACCTTCCGTCCCGCAGGACGGTCGACCAGCTCAAAGACTCCGTGCTCGCGGATGGCCCTGAGCTCGTCCTCACAGGCGGCCCGCCACTGCTCAGCATCCTCTCCTGAGAGAGCCTCCTTTAATGTGTCTGGATCAGGAACCGTCAAAGGGGAGCTCCGGGTGGCTAGGACACATGCCTCATGGGTCGGACGGACCGCAACTAGGTCAGCGGCAGCTGCCTGTGCAGCCTCGTGCTCGTCAGCGATCAGCTGGTGCCCAATGGGACAAGCTGGGTGCACCTCCGTGTAGGTGCCTTGGACACTTAGGCCGAGAGCCTTTGTGCCAGGGTCACCACTGTGCACGTTGCACGTGCGTCGTCTGGGTGGCGCAACCGCAGTCGAAGGTGCTCGTGAGGCCAGTGGGCGGAGACGCCCACCTGGTCCACGGGAGTAGCCCGAGTCTGAGCTGACCGACGGTTCTGGCACAGGGAGGGCAAGTGCTATCTCTGGAGACGCTGCAGGTGTGGGCGAGATAGGCACGGCAGGCGCGGGCGAAACAGGCGCTGCAGGCATGGACGAGACGGTCGCGGCAGGCGCGGGCGAGACAGTCGCGGCGGGCGCGGGTGAGGCAGGCGCCGCAGGCGAAGAGGCGGCAGGTGCAGCCCCGGCAGGCGAAGCAGGCGCTGCAGGTGCGGGCGAAGCAGGCGTTGCAGGTGCGGGCGAAGCAGGCGCTGCAGGTGCGGGCGAAGCAGGCACTGTAGGTGCGGACGAAGCAGGCGCTGCAGGTGCGGGCGAGGCAGTCGCGGCAGGCGCGGGCGAGACAGTCGTGGCGGGCGCAAGCGGGGCAGGCGTAGAGACTACAGGCCCGACAGCAATGATGGTCGGGTCAATGATGGCCGGGTCAATGGTGGCCAGCGACGGTCCCACCCCGGAGGCACCCAGGACGGACTCACCCTGTGGGGTAGACTCCCCCATCCGACGGGAGGCCTCACAGGTGGGAACGTGAGACGCTGCCTGGGTGAGAATGGCAGACAGGTCGCGGTACGACAGTGCCT
>SZWC01005473.1:7432-39803 GCA_023375785.1 Penium margaritaceum | reverse complement strand
GAGAGAGAGAGAGAGAGAGAGAGAGAGAGAGATAGAGAGAGAGGGGGGGGGGGAAGATGAGGTAACCACCACTCAATTGCCGCATTACAAGGGAGAAGAGTGGAGGAATGACTAGTGATACGGAGGAGTCAAGCACGATGGTTCAAGATTTGAAAGCCACTAGAGACACAGAAGCCATGTTACCGTTGCGTCAGTAACAACTATAGTTACAAATGCAATCAGTACGCCTGTGGCTACGTTACGTGTCCGTGTCGGGAACCCTCCGGACATAGGATTTTGTGGGTGTAAGAAAGACAGTGGTAGTGGACACAAAAATGGAGCTGACTCCACCAGATGTCACTTCTGTCGCTGTGGTAGCTGCAGTGGTAACCGCAAAAGATGTCATAGGCACCTGTGAACCAATGTTTTGTAGCAAATCTTTCCACGAGAGAGATGGAGGTAGCTACTTCAAAGTAAGAAACTATGGCTGGTCTAACCGTTGTACCGGTAGGAGCTCTGGTGGCTAAGGCTATGGCTTAGAAGGTGGGAGGAGCGCTAACACTGCGTCAAGGATGGCTCCAAAGATAGTGATAGCGTCAAAATGTGAGGGGATCAGAGGGAAATGCCCTAGATTCTTATGGTCATTAGCTGCACTCGCTGGAGATGCTAGATCTGCTCTCAAGAGGAGGCTATGGTACTGGAGGGTGCATCCATGGAGGAGAGTCGGGAAGGTACTCAATAGTGTATAAGAGCAAGTGGACCTTATGGTCTCTCACCTCCTCAAGATGGTAGATGTCCTCATGCAAACATTTGGCCTAGAAAATCCACACTGAATGGAGAACATCAGCATCGTCCACATCCCTTAGTGGCAATGACAGCGATCGATGTCAGATTTGAATTGCACGTCCGCTCGTCCCTCTGCTGTTGTCCACGACCAGCCCTCTTGATAGTCGCAGGCTCCTTTTGGAGGATGGTGAGACCGGTGCATCAACCATGAGAGCGAGCGGTTTTTATTGCTCATGTTGCTACAATGGCTTGCAGGGGACTTGATAGGGACAAGTGGCATGAGAAGGGAAGACAATGAGAGTGCCAAGATGGCTGTGCCGTGTGGGAAGATGCTGGTGCTACTGATGTTGTTGCGGCTGCGAGAGGTAGTCCCAACAGTATGGTGAGGCATGAGAGTAGGATCTACGAGCACGCCTAGGCAGAGAGGCCAAGAAGAAGCTGAGACGAGAACTTCTAGGTCGGTTTTGGACAGCAGGTAGATGCTACTGCTGTTCACACTGTTGCGGCACTAAAAGAAAGGCGCAGTAACGTGGCCGGGTCTGAGAGCGGGATCCAAGATTTAGAAGCTTCGCATCCATTGGATTGTGGGAAGGACTGTTCCTCCTTGCTTTTATACCAGAAGTTATTCATTTAAGCTCTTTGAGAAAGAGGGATACAAGTTATGAGTGTGGGTAGATCCCCACAATGCACAGACTATGCATCAAAGCTCATGGTAATTAGAAAGCTTAGAGGTTCAATAGTTAGGGCATGCGAGAGTAGGAGCACACTGGTGAGCATGAATCTCGGGCGTGCATCACAGACATTGAGATCATTATGCCATCCGGGGTCATGCCAGATTGCTTGGTAAACACCGAGGGCGGTTACTAACCATGGCACATGAAAATCTGATGACACAATTAATTCCCGCAGAAACCCTCAAGGAATTTTGGAGATAAACGTGGCATCGAAAAACGTCTAAGGGCTAGATCAGCTAGAAAACATTCTAAAGCACAGGTTGGGGAAGTTGCGTTGTTGATGCAGCGTGCGGGCTTACACGCTCGTTGCTTAGTCTGCTGCCCCCTCAGTCTGCCGCTCTAGAATCTAAGTCTGAGTGCTCTGGGTTTGCTACTCAGATATGCATGCACCAGAACGCAGCTGAAAACTGGATGTAACTGATTGAAAAACAAGAATGAGACAAAATGGGAGACCCCTCAAGAACTAGCCTCTCCCTGCTTTGTAGGACATGTAACTCAGTTCACCAGCCAGTCAGAAAATAGCTCTTTTTTAAGGGCGACTTTGTAAGTCGTCCCAATTCTTGCTCCATATGTCTGAGACGCCCCCATTCTGAGAAAAATGGCTAGGTCGTCCCCATTTTGGAAAGTTATGGCCAGGTCGCCCCCACTTTTGGTGCTTTGGGGAATTATGGCTAGGACGCAAAGTACGGATGAAGTATTATCGAGGTCTTGCCCCCACTTTAAAAAGTGGGGGCACTATGACGATGTTACTTCAGATTGCATTCTGCTGAAAATCAGTTTCAATCGAAACCTGCCGTACATCGTTCCGGACACCAGGTCCACGGTGTCAGCCATCTAGACTTCATCGCTAAAGTCGACGGGATGTTTACAAGTTACGGAGTTGATGTCCGATGTTCACAAAATGCATGTATGCTACCCTTTTTTCCAGGCTTCAAAAGTGGGCACTATTCCGTTCATTTAACTTCCGCGCAGCTTCCCAGAAGTGGGCCTTCACTTGCCAATTGTTCTTCGTCGACCAGTGCATTGCCAGTTAGACCGACGTACGTTTGAAAACAACACCTTAAAATCGTCAATGAATCTAGTCCTCGTACATTGAGGCCACGGTGTCATGAGTTATGACAAATGCAAGGACGCCTACGGTCCAGTATGCTAAAGGTCCCCCCCCCCCCCCCTCTACCTCCAACCGTGGACGACTGCACCCGGGTCAGGTTTCTCCGCGGCCTGCAGCTGGCAGGGGTCGTCCACGTCCGTCATTCTACATTGCATGCTGCATCGTTCTTGCCAAGGCAGCCTAGACGCCCGTCCCGCTCTCGCATCGTTCCCATGGCCCCGGCTGGCATCCTCGCACCTGGTAAGTGAGGGTCATGGGGGCATGTTACATGATTAATCCCAGATTTTCTATCCAACATGCCCTCATTCTGGCCGCATGGCGGCCTCAACTTTGCTCGGTTTGCCAAGCAAATCTCGACAAACCGTCTATGGCACACGTAGCATTCGCAGGCAACTCTCGCCTGGGCCCCACTACCTCGATCCCCTATCTGCCGACCCAATGGTCGACTATGTCGACCCCATGCACGTGCGGTCATTTGCTCAGTGGGATGACGGCATGAGAGAGCGCGAAGAATGGGAGAAGCAGCAAGAAGCTGAATTTTTGGCATCTATGACCCCCGGATCCCCCGACCCGGGACCCGTCACGTACAAAGGTAGTAAAGCAGTGCGGGTTCGTCCCGAACGGTACTACCCTCCCAGTGGTACGTGGTACATCCACTTCGTCTCCCTTCATGGCCCGTGCAATTTCTGGTCTAGAGTGTCTGCTAGAAAGGCCTGCTACGACAGTTAATGGGAAGTTGTGTAAAGAATAACACCCACCCCGCAAGCCCATAGTAGCCTCGCACAATCGTAAGCCCTTGTCCGTGGTATGTGCTGCCGTAGTCCCGCATGTATGAACATGTGTCTGATTTTGTCCCTGGTGTTGTTCTGCATGCCCCGCGGATGAGGATGGCGACGATGATGGTGCGGCGTTCCCGGGTGGCAAGGACTTTCAAACGATGGAGGAGTGCCGCTGCGCCACTGAAGATTACACTGTGTAGAAGCGTTTCCCTCTCAAGTGGGAGAGGTCTGAACTCGGCCGAATTTTCGTCCGCTGTTGAAACTGCAAAAGCGAAGGATGCCAGTGGGTAATCCGTGTTCGCATGTCAAGCAAGTCGAACAGCTGCACGGTGTCTTCATACGTGGATGGGCATAAGTTCATCCTGGCCCAGACGAAGGGGAACCTGGCGCGCACAACGAAGTGGGTCTTGCGACGTATCCGGGACACGGTGGCCCGAGACCCAATCACGGACGCCAAAGCCCTAAGCGCGGTTGTCAAAGCTATCACACACGAGAGAATTAGCTACCATGTCATCTGGAGGGCGCGGGATAAGGCCCAAGAGGAAATCATGGGGGAGAAGTGTACCTCATGGGCTCTCTTCCCAACCTGTTGCGCAGAGGTGAGTCCTCCCTTCATGTACCGGTATGTTAACACGGTGGCCCAATTTTCCTAAGCTGCCAGATTGACTGTTGGACTGATTGTGTTCACACTTGCAATTGATGCGGGTCGACCCTAACACCATCGCCGTTGCGGAGCAGAAGGACAAGCAGTTTTATCGCTACTTTGTGGCGCCCGGTGCCTGTTGCAAGGCCTGGCCTCACGTGCGACGTATCGTTACCCTGGACGGCACGTTTCTAAGAAACGGGTACAAAGAGGTGCTTCTAATCGCCCAAGTTTTCAATGCGAACAACAACAGCGTGCCAATGGCCTACGCTCTTGTCAGCAAAGAGGACGAAGATAACTGGGGCTAGTTCCTGCTCCAGCTGTCTAAGGCGTATTGAACCCTACGCGAAGGCGGCACCACCATCATCAATGACCGTGATGCAGGTCTCCTCGTCACGATGCCGAAGCTTCTCCCTCGAACCAACCACAAGTACTGCACGTTTCACATCAAGGAGAGTATTCGGGTGACATACAACAAGACAGCAGCAGATATCTTCTGGCTGCTGGCACACGCGTATGAGCGAGAGGAGTACGACAAGCTGAGCATGGAGCTCATGCAGACGGACTAGGGCGCTGCGCGCTACGTCTTTTGCGATGGCGAGACGCAAGGGATCCTGTTGCGTTGCTTGAGCCGCTTCCACGGACCACCGGGGTGTGGCGGCCATACCACTAGTAATGTTGCAGAATCTCTCAACGCTCGGATCATTGAGGCACGCAAGTTGTTTCCGTTCCACTGCTTCACCAGTCTTTACCCCTTCATACAGAAGTTGTCTGCAACACGCACAAAACTGGCACACGACATCAACATGGGCATCGAACAGGAGAGGAAGTGAATGACCACCCCCGGAAAGGCGCTCTAGCATAATTGTTTTGCGGCACAAGACTACGAGATCGTGCACACCGGGAACCTCATGGCCACGGTCATAGGCAGCAGAGGTGTACCGCGGCAGGTGGACTGCCGCATGCGGAAGTGCAGCTGTGGCCGCTATCACGAGTTCGAAAACCCGTGTGTGCATGCATGTGCTGTGCTGTTGGAGAACGGGATGACCCCAGACAACTACACCGACATGGCATACAACATCGCCGCGTGGAAGTGTTGCTATGGCCGTCCAATGCGGGGTGTGAACCTTAGGGCGTTGAAGCCAGCCCCCGGGGCCCGGCTTGCAGGCACCAGGCGGGCGTTCAGTGGGCCGGCCGCAAGGCAAACACAAGCGGCGGGGCGATCTTCTGCGTGCAAACTACATCTGTGGTGGATGTGGCCAGAAGGGCCAACCGAAGAAACGCTACACTAACCCACCCGCGGTAACACTGGCATAGATGGCTGCAGCCCGCGTGGCTGAGCTGCGAGCACAGCAGGTAGCTGCAGCCACAGGGGCTGAGGATGCTGCAGGGGCCATTGTGGATGCAGCAGACATGGAAGGCGGTACAAGCACACGTACTGCTGGAGCGACTGCAGGGGCAAAAACTGTGGTGGAACCTGTGGATGGCAACCTAACGCAGGAGCAGATGGCAAACGGTGAGGGAGAAGGGGGAGACCAAGAGGAGGATGAGTACGAGGAGGAAGAGGAGGGGAACAACGAGGTACGAGTCTCCAAGCCCTCTCCAGCGAATGACTGCAATTCATAATGGACAGATTCAGAGACTTCAGATGAGGAGCACGACCCAGACGAGGAGACGAGGAGGGCAAGGCATGAGGCAGAGGAGGCTACATTCCGTCGTCAGTATGCCATGGTCCGCGAGCTAGTTCCCGAGATGGAGCTGCCAGACCTTGACATGTTGCCAGACACCGGAGCACTGTGAATGTAGTAACTTCATTACTTTTGCACATGAACCTTATGCATTGCCATTATATGCTACTCATTACTTTATTAAAAGTACCATGTGCATAACAATGAATTAACCATGTAAACATTGTACTGCGGTGTTGACTAAATTTCATCCGTTCTCTAATTGTAGATCAGGAGGGCTATTCTGCTCATCCCTGTCCAAGCATCAACAAGGTCAAGATCCAAGAGCACTAGAAGGGGAATCTCTGTTAGGGGGCGGTTTAGACTGCAGCGTTTCAATGTGGGGGCTTGTGAACATAGTCAGATATCACTTGGCCAAGCAGAGGTGGTGTTTCATGATGCTGTAGAATGTGGAGATGCATGTCCGTGTGTAGCTTGTGACGTCATCCGCTGGGTCCATTATAAGCCGGTGTACGTGTAAGAGTGGATTGACTCATGTGACTTGTCTCCATTGTGTTTCATGTGGACATAAGGTATTAGTACTTAGTCACCTTTGATCATTGTACTGCTTACAGTTGAATAGCAATTTTTGTCACTGATTGTTGGTGACAAGGGGATGTAGAGATGCTTCTAGTACATGAATTGAAACCTTGCAACTATTCACCCAATGTTACTCTGGCGTTACTCTTCATGTCAGTATGCCTTTCTTGCAAACCACCCAATAGGGCTCTCTTGTGTGTCTTGTATGGCTTACTCTTGCACCCTAAGTGGTCATCCCTTGGAACATCACCCACTGTGAAGCGTTGTTACACAATGTTATGAACAACATGTGTCGAAGGTGCTGGATAACCCGATCCATTTCATCGAATACTCGACAACATTGGATGAGAAGGCATAGTAATACATTTGCTAAGAATATGTAGGAAAAGAAGAGTTGAAAGGAAGCATAGAAATTTTGAGTGTGGAGTGCTACATTATGTGTAATCCATGCCCTTATGCAAATTTCTGCTGTCTGGGTACTCCAGACATGATTATGGGTACTCTAGGCATGATTTTATAGAAATCTTGGCACAATGTACTCAAGAGTGGGTACTCCAGACATGATTATGGGTGCTCTAGACATCATTTTGCAGACTTCTTGGCACAATGTACTTGAGTGTGGGTGCACCACACATGATTATGGGTACTCCAGGCATGATTTTATAGAATTCTTGGCACAGTGTACTCGATAGTGGGTACTCCAGACATGATTATGGGTACTCCAGGCATGATTTTGCAGACTTCTTAGCACAATGTACTCGAGTGTGGGTACTCCACACATGATTATGGGTACTCCATACATGATTTTGCATAATTCTTCGCATAATGTACTCAAGTGTGGGTACTCCAGACATGATTTTGGGTACTGCAGACATGATTTTGCAGAAATCTTCGCACATTGTACTCGAATGTGGATACTCCAGACATGATTTTGCATAATACATGGCACAATGTAGGGAAGTGTGGGTACTCCAGACTCGATTGTCAGGAAAAAAATGCTCTTAAGCGGAAAATGAAGGGCCATGTGAAAAGGAAAAGACAAAATCATTCTTCACTAAGACGGTAAAAGGAGGGCATTCGAGAAATGAATATCTGAAGTGAAACCCTCATGCCCCTGCAAAGAGGGGGCAAAGTGGACATGATTTGGCAAAAATCAACATTAACATGCGCAGGGGCCACTATGGACTCGGTGGTTCAGTCCATACCCACGGCTCCCAAGGCTTGGGACAGTTTGGCGGACGCCAACTCGGCATGGGCCTTCCCAAGTTCTACGCCACATGTCATGGAGTCACATAAGCTAAGGCCCATGATGCTTCTTCATAGCCCAAATTACGGTTGCGTGCTACATACAGGTCCCACTCCTCCTTCAATGCGACCCATGCCCGTTGAGCCGCCACAGGGTCTGCTATAGGTGTACCCCATCCATGGTGTGCCGGGCCGTTCGGACATCCATTGGTGTCCATCTCGATGAAACGTGGAGTCACCTTATGTGGATACTTAGCGAAGTGGACTGACTGAGAAGCACTTTAAGTACACACGATAGTACCTGTTCATAGTGTAAACTGGTACAATGAACATGTTCGACTCTGGAACTCTTTATTGGTACTTGGCAACGTTCGAGACGCAAACCTGGTCTGATTACTTGCCCTACAATTTGGAACGTGTTGCTGCAATGTCGGACGGGCAGAATTAACCTGCCCGTGTCCACGTGGAAACCGGCTACACGCATTAACCGTGCATCTGTGGCAACATGACACAGTCCTCCGACACACGGTCCCTCATCTGCCCGGGTGGGGCTACATCGTCCCATTGGGTCGTCGTCCACTTTTGGCGTGGACATCCCTACTCGACCAATGGGCTTTGACATATGATGTAAGCGATGACGCATCATACTATGTCAAATGCACTAGTTATTTACATACCGTTTGCAACAACAAACTCGACATGTAAACATAAATGAACAACGACCCTAAACCAAGATGTCGAGCAGCAAAATTAGGGTCTCGTTACGTTGTTTAAGCAGCAGTGTGATCAGCTAGCGATGACGTTCTTACAAGGGTGTGCCGACGTCGACATTGCTAACCCCAAACCCTCTGGAATTCGTTGAAAAAATGGGGGCGACGTAGCCATAATTCTCAGAATGGCGGCAAGTTAGGAAACTAGTAAAAAAATGGGGGCGACCTAGCCAGAAGTTTTTTTGAATGGGGGCAACCTAGCCATTTGTTCTTAGAATGGGGGCGTCTCAGACATGGTCGGCCAAAAATGGGGGCGATCTAGGAATTAGCCGCTTTTTTCAAGCAAGCAGGTTTTCTCGGTGAGCCCTGCCAGACGGCCGACAGGCCAAACCCGGACGTCCTCCGTTTTGCTTGAAAACTGGACCATACCATGATACGCATAATGCAAACGCAGTCGTGCGGTCAGAATCAGCTAGAAAAAACAGTGAGGAGTTATGGCTACCTAAACCCAGGTAGCGTCTACGCTAATTCCCGGTACCAACAGTGCCACAAAATCATGAAACTTGGACCTTAGGCATGACGTAGCGCTGCGAATGCAACCGTGTAGTCAGACATGACACTGGACGTGTGCAGGCAGCATATGCAGCAACAGTGCTGAGAGGATGCGTGGAAACTTCCTAGCGACACAGCCGCCCACTAGGCGCCAGTGCCTGGTCAGACGGTGACGACAATCACAAGTCGTGCACACAACGGCAAGGGTCTGGCTAGGAGACACAAGGCAAAGTGTCAGAATGCTTCAATAGCATTTGCAGAGAGAAATGGCAAATGATAGGTCCATGGCATATGCACCTGTCACGGCGCACGGCGGGTGTCACACGCGACAATGCAAGATCTGTCATAAAACCGGCCCAAAACCACTGGGGCCGTAACTTTGCGCAGACATGTGAGAACGCTATGCCGTCTCAACCTAGACGTGTAGGATCAAAAGCCGGATGCTACAACTGGTCACATGCATGCATCCGGCATCAAACGGTGGACACACAATGCAAAAAAATGCTGATCGGGCCCACAGCCAGTCCACCGATAAACTCCTGCGTGCTGCAGAAAAACTACCAGAGGTCCCGGGCAGCGTCCAGAGCTCTGGAGTGGTCGTTGGTTATCTCTAAGCTGGTAGTCGGCTACCATATGACGCACCAGTACCAAAAGGGTCCGCATCAGGGATCTGCACGAGTATGGACACGGCCTAGTGGTCATAGTAAATTGTAGAGGTCGACAGGAACGTCACAAATCACAACAAGTGCCTGCCGGCGGCACGACTGCCGAGGAGGTCTGCCGATGGAGTTGAGACGAACAAGGAAGGAGGGTCCAGCAAGCTGCATGTAGACCTCTGCGTGCGTCGGTTCCACCGGACAACACTCCATCAGTGTCGCATCTCGTCGTCCTTCATCTGCACGCCGATGTACACAAGCCGGGAGGACACAACAGAGTACGAGAGATATGAGACAAAACCAACAAGAACTTGACAAGGAAAATCAATTGTGAGAATTATGGAAAACAAGAATCGCGTGACCATAGGCTACATGTCGAGTTTGTGTTGCTGTTGGTTGAGAGTGTGAGCTTCTCCATGAGAAACTTCCTGGAACCTTCCTAACCGCTTGCCACTTAACTAAGCTTCAACGCTCAGTCAGTGTGTGACGACATTCACAAGTCATGCACGAAACTGCAAGGGTCTGGGTAGGGACACGTGCAGAGTGTCAGGAAGCTCAATATGAATACAATTGCAGAGAGAGATAACACATGACAAGTCCACAGCATAAATACCTGCCGCGACGCACGACAGGTGTTGCACGCGGCAGTGCAAGGTCTGTCCTAAAACCGGCCCAAAAACACTGTTTTGGCCGTAACTCTGCACAGACAAATCAGAACGCTACGCCGTCTGAACCTAGAGATGCAGAATCTCAAGCCGGACACTACGACTGGTCACACAGATAAGTCCGGCACCGATTGGTGGACAGAAAATGCACAACATGCAAATCGGGCTCAAGAGCGAGTCCACCGAGAAAACTCTAGCGTCTGCAGAAAAACCGCAAAGCACCCCGGCAAGCACCCAGGGCGTCATGGCAGCTCTCTTGCAGCTGCTGGTGGATGGAGCCACCACTCGTCGGTGCTCTGGTGCCAGCTATGTTCCATCAAGGATAGGCTACAGAAAGCCTTCAGGAGGTCCGAGAGAGCATCCACGACGCTAGGGCAGTCGTCGGTCAGCTCCGAGTGGGTGGTGCACCACCTACTGACGCGTCAGTGTCTCCGGGGTCCGCATCCGGGACCATGTCGTCGCGCTCTCCCGTACCGCTGCTCTCCTTGCCGTCGCTTGTGACAGGTGGAAACCACACACACCAACACTCCTCCTGGCTGACACAACTGTTAACATAACGATGTGTGAGCGAAGGCAAGAGATGATGGCTCAGGCAACCAATCATAGTGAGCACTGATCAAGCATATCACAGCACAAGGTTTCCTCGTGATAATGGTGGATCCCACTAAATGCCCGGGTCTCGACCATGCACAAAGTGAATCACACACCTACGTGTCAAACATCATGTAAGAGAGACAGAGAAACAAGGTCTCCTCGTGACCCCGGAGAATGTCTCTGGGTGTCCGGGTCTCGAACACATCATGCATGGATCATACATAACACATGTAGGCAATGGGTCTGCACGTCACACCGGTAGAACTCAACAGGTGCGCGGGTCTCGACCAGCATAACCTTGCATGGATCATACATAACACGTGGAGGCAATGGGTCTCCACATCACACCGGTGAAACTCATCAGGTGCGCGGGTCTCGACCAGCATAACCTCGACCATAGCATCGTGCCGCACCCCAAGTAATCTCACTGTCCTCAAAAGCGTGTCAGGCCAAAGTCCACACACCAACACTCCCCCTGGGCTGCACAGGTTGACAGTACGAGCAAAGCTGATGGCTGCTCCCAACACAATCCGTGAGGAGGGAGCACGGCTCCCCCATGGCCACATACCCCAGCACAGCAATAGCAAGGATGACGACGATGCTGGTGGGATGTGCTTGCACAGAGCCTCACCCTGGAGCGGCGTCGTCGCTGTCATCGTCATCGCTGTCGTAGTCGTCACTACTGTCGTCATATGCTGATGTGACTGGTGCAGCGCTAAGGGCCTCCTCAAAAACAATCGCTTGTTGTATGGCCTCCAACTGCTGAGCTTCATATCGCCTCGCAGCCTTCGTAGCGTCGAGGCGCGTGTGGAGCTCGACAAGCTCTGAAGCGGCAGCCGACCGGCTGTATGAATCTGCGGCATGTAGACGGTCAGTCGTGAAACGAACCTGACGGTGGACCTTGATAGTGTGTGCGTCGGCACGAGCCAGAGCCTCGTGTAGCCTCGCGGTCTCACCCCGTAGGAAGGAGTGGAGCTGCGCCTGCTCGTCGCACAAGTCGACGTCCTCTACGTTAGTCGTCGACTAAAGTGCTGTCGGGCCACGAGGTCCTGGTAGAGCGGGAGCGCAAGATAATGAGTTGCCACGTAAGTCGTCTGGGACTGTAGGAACGACTGCTGCAAAGGCACCTGTTGCTTGTGACACACCTGTCGCTCGGCCGCCAGCTGTTGGCCGGACGCCGGCATGTGTAGGTATAGCTGCATCTGCGGCAACGTCGTGGTCATCGAAGGTGCGGTCAGTGCCGTGGTGCTCCTCGTGACCCCTGGTGCGCAATCCATCATCCACCTACTGCTGGAGGTCAGCCTATCCCAGACGTGTATCCTGTAGAGACCACTCACCTGCCTCAAGACGCTTATGTACATCCTCCACACACTCCTCGACAGTCCGTCGAGCTGGAAGATCCACGGTGTAACAGCGGCTGTTGGCCTCCCAGAGCTCGACCATGGGACTCTGCACGTGCGCATCCGCTGGAGCCACCACTGCCTCCTGCTCATCGACCCCGGAGCGTAGGCGCTCGGGTGCACAAAATGTAGCCACCACTATAGCTGTGTCATCGGCTAGAACCGCCATTATGTCAGCGACATCGGTCAGGGCAGCGAGGAGACGGAGGTCCGCAACTCGCTTTGCATCCTCCATGTCGCACATGCGGATGTCTGCTGTCACTGAGGGGCCATCTCGTGCTCGTGCCGCGGCTACTACAAACATGGCAGTGCACTGGGCCTCCACGTCTGCCTCCGGCCCTGCGTCTGACCACTCCACAACGGACGACTGGTCCTCATAGAGGAAGTCTGCCTCGTCCTGGCAGTCCATCACCTCCTCTTCCTGCCCAGCACTATATGCCAGAACCACCTGGGCGTCTGCTATGGGCCAAGAATCAGCATCTGTATCACCTGTTCCTCTTGTTGCTGCTCCTGGCACCATGGTAGCTGTCTCCTCACCAGCCTAGTGCGGGAGGGTGCACATTGTGGGGCGCAGCTCCCGCATCGGCCGTCGTCACGTCATCCGCCAAGGCATCAATTATCACCATCTCCATCCCCGACTCTAGCTCAGCATCGGACCAATCCTCCTTTGACGAAGAGTCTCCGTCACGACGGACGTCGCCCCCCGCCGAACACTCTGCTAACTAAGCCTGTTGTGTAGCGTCATCTGCCTCAACCATCCTGCGCTCCACAGCAGTCGCCTCACCAAGGCCAAGCTCCACCGCGGTCGTCAGCGGACAAACCATCCCCCCCACGACTGACTGCTCGGCAGGAGCTGTGGGGACTTGGCAGACCAAGCCGAAGACAGGGGACGAGGGGGTCTGGTCACGTGTGACTCCTCCCACAGTCGCATCTGGTGGTGCTGCCTGTGCACGACGAGTAAGACAAGCAGCTCGTCGACACGCACGACGAGTGCGAGCACGAGCGGTACGGCTAGGGGCTGAGGGTCCGTCCGTCGGTATGATGCCGACTGCCTCAAAAACGGAACGGAGGGCGACGGATGTAGACGAGAGATCTGCCATACTAACATCGTCAGAGGAAGGGATACAGGATGGGGAGGAGGATGGAGATAAAGTGGGAGGTGACATGAGCGGCGGGGTGGTAGTTCGCTTGGAAGTCACGTAGTCAAGGAGCTGCTGGACCACGCGCTTGAGGTTCCCGACCTCCATGTGTAGGGCGACCACATCTCCTCGCAGAAGCGTTGTGGCATCGCCCGGTGACGTATCCACCAAAGGAGGAGGTGGAGAGGGTCGTACCCAAGGGGGATGCCACCCAGGAGGGCGCTGTCGGCACTGGCGCCAGCCATGCTGCCTATCTTCACAGTAGTAACACGAAAACCCTGAAGGCAACTGGGCCACGTGCCACGGCTGCATCGACCACTGTGCCTGTGGCGGCTGCCACGGCTGAGGCTCAGGCGCAGACCATGGCACTGGCAATGCCCATGGGAACACTGCGTAGCTCATGTTGAGAGCTTAGCGTGGGTGATAGTCCTGTACACTCGATCCCGGTGACGTAAAGAACCACGTAGAGGGATGCGAATGGAGCAACGTCTCTCAGACAGGCTGCGATGTCGTCAATCACGGCCACCACCTCAGTCGTAGTTTTGCACTATCGCCACACGGTGGCGATGACGCAACTATCGCAATGTACGACCTCAAGTCGCGTTCGGTGCCACCGATGCTGCACCGGGTGCCGTCGTTAGCCGACGGTTGTGGCCTCAAGCCACCTTCGCTACTCCTGCTACTGCTACGACTCTCGCGGAAGCTACAGCTACAGCGGTTTCCGTCGTCAGCCGACGGTGGTGGCTTCAAGCCACACTAAAAGGTAAAATCAATTAAAAAAAAGAACTCACTTACTGAAAGGAAAGACAGTAGGAGGAACTTTTTTTTTGGTTCACCGAACGCTCTAGGTGTGGTACCCCTTGAGAATACCCCAGTTGAGAATGCCCCACCTTGATTGGGGTATTCTCAAATACCCCACTCGAGGTATTTGAGAAATACCTTGAGTGGGGTATTTCTCGAATACTCCACTCGAGGACCCCCCCCGTCCTCCCCCCCCCTTTTTTTCTTTTTCTTTCAGTTGTCTGGCTCGACCCTCGCCGCGAGCGCAGTGGAGGGGGAGGCTTCCTCCCCCTCTCGCGGGCAGCCGGCCGGAGGCCGCCCGTCGGCCTCCCATAGCCCTCTTGGCCGGTGGGAGGCCGGCGTTTGGCCGGCACGCGCCGGCTCGTGCACCGGCGCTCGGCCGACGCTCTGTCGCGCCCCCTGTTGGTATGACAGGCCCGATCGAGGGGACCCCCCCCCCGGACGGGTCCCTCGCGTCGGGTCCCCCTCAGGCCCGATGGTAGCAGTTGCTACAGCGATTGCTGCTGCGGTTGTTGCAGCAACAACCGCAGCGTCACTTGCTGCTGCTGCAACTGACGTCGTTGTCTCCGCTACCTTCACCACTCCGCTGTAACGTAGTCCTGGTGGGTCCCTCCAGGATCTGCTATTACTGCTATGGGTGGCGACCGCTGCGGCCACTCACTGGTGCTACTGCTGCTGCGTCTCCGCTGCACAGCACAACGAGCTGTGACTCATTTCTTCTGATACCATGAGAAACTTCCTAGAACCTTCCTAACCGCTTGCCACTTAACTAAGCGTCAGCGCTCAGTCACTGTGTGACGACAGTCACAAGTCATGCACGAAACTGCAAGGGTTTGGGTAGGGACACGTGCAGTCTGTCAGGAAGCTCAATATAAACATAATTGCAGAGAGAGATAACAAATGACAAGTCCACAACATAAATACCTGCCACAGCGCACGACAGGTGTCGCACGCGACAGTGCAAGGTCTGTCCTAAAACCGGCCCAAAAACACTGTTTTGGCCGTAGCTCTGTATAGACAAATCAGAACGCTACGCTGTCTAAACCTAGAGATGCAAAATCTCAAGCCGGACGCTACGTCTGGTCACACGCATAAGTCCGACACCGATCGGTGGACAGAAAATGCAAAAAATGCAAGTCGGGCTCAAGAGCGAGTCCACCGAGAAAACTCTAGCGTCTGCAGAAAAACCGCAAAGCACCCCGGCAAGCACCCAGGGCGTCGTGGCAGCTCTCTAGTAGCTACTCATGGATGGAGCCACCACTCGTCGGTGCTCCGGTGCCAGCTGCGTCCCATTAAGGATAGGCTGCAGAAAACCTGCAGGAGGTCCCAGACAGCATCCACGACGCTAGGGTAGTCGTCGGTCAGCTCCGAGTGGGTGGTCCACCACCTACCGACACATCTGTGTCTCCAGGGTCCGCATCCGGGACCATGTCGTCGCGCTCTCCTGTACCGCTGCTCTCCTTTCCGTCGATCGTGACAGGTGGAAGCCACACACACCAACACTCCATGGATGACTCCCATGTGTGGGGCAAGCCTAGAGCGCAATCATAACACTTAGTTTTTTGTACACGTGTGGGATAGTGTGCATGTGGAGCAAGAAAGAGGGCATTACAGGTATGATGGGCCGCAAACTAACCACAAACGTAATCAGCCAATCCACTAAGAAAACTCTAGAGGTTGTAGAAAATGCGTAGCGTACCCTAGCATTGTGATTGCTGGGATTCCTCATTGTTAGATCACGTGAGGTGAGATGGAAGAATGTGACAAGCCACATGAAGCGAGAGACGCCATGGATGCGGTAACTTGCTTGCAAATTTTCACACTCAACCAAGACAAGAGAGAGGCGGGGTGAGCGAGGGAGACAAGTACCGGTGAGCACTCACTCACCACAAGCGTCGAGCTCGGGTGAGCAAGTGCCGCCACCCGGGGGTCGAGCCCGACCTCTTGGAATAACCGAGGGCGGCTACTCACTGACGCACGGTCAAGACCGGCACGGTGGCCACCTAAGGATCACCACCCGGGAAGTATGCAGCTCCCCCATCACATGCAAAGCAAGATAAAATGATGCAGGGCACGACAGTGAGGGTGTACGGCCTTAGCATCTACCGCATCACAGAGAGTCATAGAAAATCCATGGAAAGTCATGCAATGGTCTCATTTGGGCTCAAGGTGATTCCTGGGTCCAGTGACAACATGGAACGCCACCACCTTCAACAAGGATGAGCATGTTGGGCGTTTCCCCAGGCGGGACCATTGTCATTTAATCTGTACAGAATGTGTGTAGAATGTGAGAGACAAGAGGGCATAGAGTTGTGAGTGGCCGACGAACTTCAACACTCCCCCATGACCCGCAGACAAGCACCCCACACACACATGAGAGAATCACAAAAAGATGATATAGAGAGAAAAAACACTGACAGTCATCCTAGATCATGCGGAGTGATGAGGCCCACAGAGTGGACATCACTTTTGAAGACGTTTTGGCTGAGAGAATTAGTGAGAAAGTCAGCTCTCTGCGACCTGGTATCCACCCATGCGATTTGGACAATGCCAGCAGCAATGTACTCGTGAACAAAGTGATGCTGCACATTGATATGCTTGGTGCGTGAGTGATGCATGCCACTGTTTTTGGCAATGGCTTTTGTGCTTTGATTGTCACAGCGCAGAGTGATGCAGTGGATGGGAACGCGCAATTGTTGCAACAGACGACACAGCCAGACAGATTCACACGTGCCTGCACCAAGGGCGACATACTCAGCCTCGGCAGTGCTGCGTGCTACACACACTTGCTTGCCACTCTTCCAGGAAACTGTAGTGCCACCAATCAAGAAGATTTACCCTGTACGGCTACGTGCATCAGTTTCGTACGCCCAGTCACTGTCGGTGAAGCCATCAACCACGAGAGAGGGTTGAGCACGAAAGAAGAGGCCAACACGTGGTGTGGCAAGAGCATAACAAACAATTCACAGGGCAGCCTCCAAGTGGCGTTCATGTGGGCATTGAGAGAATTGTGACAGGAAGTTGACTGCAAAGGCCACGTCAGCACGAGTAGTGGTGGCGAGGTACATCAGTGATCCTATGACTCTGAGGTAGTCAGTCACATCAACTGTCTCCCCCAGCTTTGAGAGGTCCAAGGATTTCAACACTGTCTGTCCAGTTGGGGTCATGGGCGTAGAGGCAGTGAGAACGGCAGTGAGGAGTGGGCTGAAACGCTCTCCCAGGCTGGGGATATACGCAGCCTGGTGCACGTGGAGAATGCGGCGTGCACGGTCTCGCTCGAGCTCCATGCCCAAGAAAACACGAGCCGGTCCCAGATCCTTCATTTTGTAAGCTGCTTGGAGAAGATATTTAGCAGCAGTGACCGCAGAGGTGCTAGGAGATGCAATGAGAAGATCGTCAACATACACCAGGATGGCAACCAGTGGCTGTGACGGAGGGCTGAGGAACAGCGCAGGGTCCACTGGACTTCTTCTGAAGCCGCCCTTTTCTAGGGTTGCTGTGATCTCCTGATTCCAGCAGCGAGGAGACTGCCTGAGCCCATAGAGGGCCTTACGCAGTCGCCACACACGGTTTGTGCCATCCGAGAAGCCTGGTGGCTGCACCATGTAGATCTCCTCAGCCAACTTGCCATGGAGAAAGGCATTGTTGACGTCCATTTGCTCCAGCTCCCAGTCATGCTGGGCGACTAGACTGAGCAATGCCCTGGCAGTGGTGTAGCGACCAACAGGTGCGAATGTCTCGTCAAAGTCCACACTGGGATCTGGGAGAACCCCTTTGCAGTGAGACGCGCTTTATACCGTTCCACAGTGCTGTCTGAGTTGAGCTTGCGTCGATACACCCACTTGGCTGCAACAGCTTTACGGCTTGGAGGTAGGTCAACTAACTCATACACACTGTGCTCTGACAGTGCGTCGAGTTCAGCCTCCATGGCCTGTTCCCATTGAGAGGAGTCAGTGGTTGCACGTGCTGCCTGTACTGTCACAGGTTTAGGTGGGAGAGGAGAGAGGCCGGCAGTAGCAAAGCACAAGGCAATATACCCAGCGACAGACGACGAGAGAGCAGAGTGAAAATCCTGTTCAACCAGGGAGTAGCCAAGAGCAGTGCTGGGGTGCATGACTGACGCTGCTGTAGACAGACCAGAGGTGGTGAGACCAAATGCACGGAGACCAGGGTCATGAGAGACAACAGGATGCGACTGCGAGGGGAGGGCCCGGAGTCGCCCACCGCCCGTGTAGGGTGAGACTGGTGGAATGGACGGAGTGCGCGCAGAGGAGGAGGGCGCAGCGGGACGAGGTGATGCAGGCAAAGAGGAGGAGGAAGGAGCTGGTGCGGAGACAACAGGGGAAGGCAGTGAGATGGTACCAAGAGGAGAAGAGGAGAATGACGTTGCAGGAGAGACAGCGGCAGGAGAGCCAGGAGATGGGCTGGGTGAGGCCAAGGGAGCCGTGGAGGGGACTGAGGCCACTGGAGAGGCAGTCAAGAGAGGACTCTGATCGGACGGGGAAGAGACAGCAGGGATGGAAGGACGCCCCGAGGAGGGAACAGTAGGCCCAGAGGGAAGAAAACCACCCCCATCCCAAAAGTCGGCAAGAGTGCGATTCCAGCGTTTGGACACACCATTTTTTTGTGGTGTGTAGGGGACAGAGGTTTCAAGACGCACACCATGAGACTCGAGAAAGCGAGACGTGGGACCAAACAATTCACCGCCGCGGTCGCTGCAAAAGACGCGCAAAGACCGTAGACAAGCCCGCTCGGCCTGCGGGACCCAGGACTCAAGGACATCAGTGACGTCACTTTTGTGCAGGAGGGCAAAGACCCAACGGTAGCGAGAGTAGTCATCAGTGAGACACAAAACATATCGCCCAATACCACCAAGGAAGTCCTGGGGTAGTGGGCCCATGACATCGGCATGCACCAGATCAAGTGGGTGAGAGGTAGTGAATTCAGTGGTGGAGAAGGGTGAGCGGTGCATTTAACCACTAGCACAGTCAAGGCAAGTGGATGTGCAAGGTGGAGAGAAAGTGGCAGGGTCAAGGCCGTGTGCAGGTTGAAGGCGAAGAAGTCGCTGGATGGCGGTAGTGTGAATGTGACAAGGGTGACGATGCAGGAGATCAGCATGGTCAGGGGACAGAGAGGGAGCGACATGAACAAAGGCAGAGGCAGCGGAAGGCGAGGGTAATGTGAGAGTCACATGGAACAGGCGATCACAGCGCACACCACGGAGAACAACACGGCCAGAGGAACGGAGAGAGATGGAGGCAAGACCGCGGCTGGACAAGAATTCCATGCCCTGATCGTCAAGGGTGGTCACAGAGAGCAGACTGACTTCAAGGTCAGGGACGTACAGGACATCGGGGAGATAAACAGTGCCGCCAGGGCCAATGAAGCAGACAACACCAACGCCTTGAACAGGGAGGAGCTGGCCGGAGCCATTTCGGACAGAACTCACAGATTGAACAGGCCCAAGAGACACGAAGGAGGAACGACAAGACGTCATGTGATGCGTGGCCCCAGAATCAATGATCCAGAGGCCAGGTGAGGCACGAGTGGAGGGAAGGACCAAAAAGACAGCCACAGAGCCACGGGCACCAGGAGAGGCAGACTGTCCAAGACGTGTGGGGAACGTGTGAGACTGCGAGTGCTCAATCCATGCACGATCATCAGGCAATTCCCCTTGCACACAACCAGAGGCAGAACCACGGAGAGTGACATCCGACTCACAACTGGAGACACGAGACTTGCCACTCATACTCTCACCTCCCTGAGAGCGAAGGTGGAGAAGCTCGACCAAGCGACGCTCAAGAGTGCACTCCTCATCTCGGCGATCAGAGGAGCACTCGGAAAAGCGGTCAGAGGAGCGGTCGGAGTGGTGGCCATCGTCACGGGCCCAGGGAGGGACGGAGTAGTGGGAGGATGGCGGCCCGTAGTAGGGAGGACCGGATGGTGGTGGCACCCAACCCCAAGGGCTAGGGGCAGGCTGCGTTGGCTGAAGAGGAGCTAGTGAGGTGGTCAGGGCAGGGGCAGATGAGGAGGATGAGGATGACGAGATTGTCACGGCGGCAGCAGCAGAGGAGGCAGCGACACCGGTCCGGGCCCAATGAGCACGCATGGAAGAGGCAAGGCGTGCATCATCGCACGGAGCAGGGCACTTAGGAGCTGAGTGGCCGGTGGCGCCGCAGTTCCAGCAGGTGACATCAGCGACATAGAAGCCAGAGCCCTTGCCGCCACGTCCGCCTCCACACCCTTTGCCCCCATGACCACCACCACGGCCTGTATGAGAGCCATTGCCTCCACCGCGAGAGGCAGCTTGCATGGAGTGAGCTGAGGCCTGAAGGGAGGAGACAGTGGAGGACGCTACAGTGGAGGCAGAGGATGAGGAGGTGGTGACGGCTGCAATTACGATGCCATGAAGCCGCTTGTTTTGGAGAGCGTTCCACCAATCAGTGAGACGTGCAGCAATAAAGTCAAAGAGGGGACCAATCCCTGGTGGGGAGTCAGCAGGGACTGGTGCAGAGGCAAGGCGCTCAAGTTCTGCCTGGGAGACATGGAGGTACAGGTCGGACAACTCAGGAATGAGGCCAGCGACAATGGACAGACATGCCGAGAGAGGACCTGGTGCGGCCTTGCCAAGGTCACGCAGCAAGCGAAGGCTGCGTACCCAGTATTCATCTGCTGTCTCGTCTGCCCGCATCTACAACGTGTTGAACTAAACTGTGAGTGCACTTTGGGCGGCATGCCCAATGACAGTTTTGCGACGGCGGATGAGTGCATAGGCACCAACTGGATCGGTAGTGGTGCCTCGGATGAGGTCTGCATTGTACGTACCAATGTCATCCAGAAGATTTTCAGGGCCAGCGTTGATGAGAGCCCACACAGCACGTGCAGCCTCTGCACGTTGCGATACGAAGGATGGTTTGGCAGGTGAGTGGTACTCCCACAGCAACTCACCCTGAGCCCACGCACTGAAGTGCGTCTCCCAGGATGTGAAGGTGAGCTTGGAGGTGAATTGCAATGGAGGTGTTTCAAAATCATTCTGCCGCGCTGGTGGGAGAGTACGAGCAAAGGCGGTTGCAGCTGTGAGAGATGGGGAGGAGGCGTTAGCAGCGCCGCCAGCAAGTGGTGCTGATGAGTTTGTAGACCCTGACTGGTCAGCTAGAAGGGCTGCTGCAAAGGCCGGGACAAAGCGGAGATGCTCAAGAACTAATGCAGCTACTTTTGTGGCTAACTCATGCTGTGCATCCCGCTCACAATCAAGCTCATCTTGTGCCTTTCGGCGCTCAGCCTGTGCTTCGCTAAGAGCAGCCTAGAGGGCCTCAAGCTTGTTATATGGGCTAGGCATGGTGGTAATGTGAGAGTCCTAGAGCAAGAATGCTAATAAGGATGAGGGGGGAGAAGAAGAGAAGTATTGCATGCAGGATGAGAGGTGGTCTCACCGATCTAGTGACGATGTAGCAGAGTGAAGAGAGGAGCCACGACGGCTGCTGCTGAAGAGAAGAGCACTGCCACCCACCCTGCAGCTGCCACAGTCAAGAACAAGAGGCGAGTAACCAAGGCTCCAACAACTGCTGCAAACGCAAAAGCAACGAGGACCCCCATTGCAATGTGTGGAGTCAGCTCCCGTGGGGCACCTGTGGGGGTCAGGACAGCAATAGGTGTAGAGGCTCGGATGGAGCCGACGGCTGCTGCAGTGGCGTCAACGGCAGATGATGCAGCAGTGGCAACGGAGGCGGCTGCTGCTGTGACTTGGGTTGTAATGTTTGCTGCAGTAGCGGTGAGCAGCGTGAGGGATGCTACTGCCTGTGCGCATGCGTCGGTGGCACGACCCACAACAGTCTGAGTGGGAGCTCTGCATGCACGGGCAGTGGCAGCAAAGGTTTCTGCGGCAGCTGCTGCTACGTCAAGAATGGCCCTTGCAAGACCGATGGGGTCCGTGTGCATTGGAAGCACAGGAATGACACCAGGCACCTCGGGCGCTGGTGATGGTTCAGTAGATGCAGCAGCAGCGTGGGATGGACCAGCGGTGGCGTTGACGTTGGGTGGAGAGGTGACGGGTGGAGTGCTTGATGGCGGTTGCATGATGGGTGAACGAGGAGGTGACGGTGGAAGGTCGTCCGCGGTGTACACCTGTCGGTCAGTGTCTTCCTCTCGTGCAGCTGCAGCCCTCTCCAGATCTTCCCGCCAGTACGAGGGCTCGAGCATGCAAAACCAGATTGGTGTGTCGTTGTCTGGAGGGGTAGGAGGATGATAGTCCAGATGATCCTCCCACCCGTGCTCAGTGTAGCTGGCTGAGGTGCGGGGAGAGTTGAGATCCTCGTCCGGTGGCCCGTCAAATGGTAGTGAATCCAGAGTGGCTGTTGCAAGTTACGGGCACCTCGGTATAGTTGAGAGTGGCTAGAACAGCCGTGTGAGGCGGGAGCTTGCTATCAGGAGTAGAGAGTGAATAAGAGGTGCGTCTGTGCACCACAGTTGGGCCCGAGGGCAGCCGAGAGCAGCTGCAGATCACGAGCACACTACTGCGTTTAAGAATGACATGAGTGAGCTGCTGAGTGTGGAGAGAATGCACGAGCAGCCGAGGCTCACAAGGGAAGAGAGAGGGAAGAAGGTGCGTTCGAGCCCCACAAACAGCCTCGAGAGCAGCCAAGAGTGGCTACGAGAGAAGATGGGATGACTGTGGAATGCGCACGAGCCGAGAAGATGCCGGCAACTTGGGGCAAAGAGAGCCACCAAGCACGTGCGGGTGAGTGGGAGAGTACCCACAAGCCGCTGGGAGAGGGGCAATAGCCTCCGCAGATAACGGACGGTCAGGTGGAGCAGCTGAGACGGCTGCTGCGGAATGGGAGGAGGTGAGACATGAAAGCAGCTGCCGGAGTAGCCGCGGTAATGCGTGTACCACAGGAGACGTGGGTCACGAATGGCTCCAAGGACTAGGATCGCCGAGCAGTGAGCTAAGAATCTCACGGCTCTCATACCAGTGATTGCTGGGATTCCTCATTGTTAGATCACGTGAGGTGACATGGAAGAATGTGACAATCCATATGAAGCGAGAGACGCCATGGATGCGGTAACTTGCTTGCAAAGTTTCACACTCAACCAAGACAAGAGAGAGGTGGGGTGAGCGAGTGAGACAAGTACAGGTGAGCACTCACTCACCACGAGCGTCGAGCTCGGGTGAGCAAGTGCCGCCACCCGGGGGTCGAGTCCGACCTCTCGGAACAACCGAGGGCGGCTACTCACTGACGCACGGTCAAGACCGGCACGGTGGCCCCCTAAGGATCACCACCCGGGAAATATGCAGCTCCCCCATCACATGCAAAGCAAGATAAAATGATGCACGGCACGGCAGTGAGGGTGTACGGCCCTAGCATCTACCGCATCACAGAGAGTCATAGAAAATCCATGGAAAGTCATGCAATGGTCTCATTTGGGCTCAAGGTGATTCCTGGGTCCAGTGACAGCATGGAACGCCACCAGCTTCAACAAGGATGAGCATGTTGGGCGTTTCCCCAGGCGAGACCATTCTCATTTAATCTGTACAGAATGTGTGCAGAATGTGAGAGGCAAGAGGGCATAGAGTTGTGAGTGGCCGACGAACTTCTACAAGCATGTCTCGAGGGCACTGTGGTAGCTGTCGTGCAGCTACGGATGGGTGGAATACCAACCGACGGTGCTCCGGCTCCAGCTCGGTCCACATGAGGGGTTTGCACGTGCATTGACATGGCTTAATGGTCACAGTCAATAACATGTCCAGATGGGAACGAATCACATCACAACAGTCCCTCATGGTCGGCAAAGAGTCAATCAAATTTTATCTACTGACAAACGTAACAGTCATGGCGGAATCGGGCGAAGCGTCAGCGAGACTTTGCTCGCAAGGTAAAGTAGGTGCATAAGAACAACAACCACTTTAACAAAACCTAGCATACTCTCATGAGAGATTGTGGCACTAGACCATGAGATGTTTCATGCAAGCACAACAGAAGTGTGTATACCACTTCTCTACCTCAAGCTGCAATGTAAGAGTAAGTCCCCAACATATTACAACATGTAGGCCAACCTGGCCACATGAGACATGATGGCCCACTCTAAATGTTTGCAAATAACTCTAATGAGCTTTGTAGGTGTCTCAGGTTTGACTCAGTCACCCACAACACAAGGATAGGAGGTTATTGTTCTTCTTTACAACACACAGATAAATACCACATGGATTATTCAATGCTGCAATCCCGTTGGGAGCTGTGGGTGAGAGACAGCTTCCTAGCTTTGCTGTCACTGGCGTGGCATTACAAGCCGACCAGCTAACTCACGAGCACATACAAGTGGTGGTGAGAACATCAAGGGGTGGGCTAGGGACACAAGTACAAGTGTCAGAAGCTGCAAATGTCAAATTGTGCAGAGAGACATGACAACTGAGGTCAGGACAACCTAAATAGTGTCACAGTCCTACTGGATGCACACACACACGCGGCGCACAAGGGCGCTATTTTCTGGCAGGACAAAACAGTGGCAAAAACACAGTTTTGGCCATAATTTTCTGCAGACACGTCAAAACGACGAGGCGTTTGAACCAGAACGGCCGTATCGACGAGATCTACATCCTAATAGGCTGCACGCCTACGTGCTGTGATACAGCATGAATATACAAAATACGGAAGTCTTCTGGGCGCCAGTCGTCACCGACCGCCAGCATTCTGCCACCGTCGCCAGTCTCAAGGATCTGCACGTGAATGGACATGAGCCGAGGGGTCACCGTAAGCTGTGTACGACACACACAACAACACTCCCCCATGACTGGAGGGCGAAACACGTCCATGCACATGCAGACACTAACGCTGTACAGAGCAGGAGACGCACAGCCGCTGCAGGCAGCAGGCACAACACATGCAAGGTGGCACATGAGGAATCAACCTGCAACAGGGACGGGGCAGAGTCCAACGGAACGAGTGGCCGCATGAAACTTCGAGCGACCCAGAGCCTTGGTGAGAAAATCCGCGCACTGCCTGTCAGTGCTCACGTGGATGACTCAGATCTCACCACGATCAACCAGATCACGCACGAAGTGGTGCTCGACATTGATGTACTTTGTGCGTGCATGGAACACACTTGAGTTCTTGGCGATGGCCTCAGTGCTCATTTTGTCACACTGGAGGACCACGGGGGGAATGGACAGACGCAGTTCACGCAACAGACGGATGAGCCAGACAAATTCCGCTGCACCGGGGCCTAGGGCAACATACTCTGCCTCAGCGGCGTTGCGTGCGATGCAGCCCTGCTTCCCACTTTGCCAGGACACTACAGTGCCTCCAATAAGAAAGATGTAGCCGGTGCGGCTCTTGCCATCTGGACTCCACGCCCAGTCACTGTCTGTGTACCCATCGAGCACAAGTGACACCTGCTCGCAAAAGCACAGGCCGAAGCGTTCGGTGGACAGGATGTAGCGCACACATTGGACTGCGGCCTCCAGTGTTCACTGGCGTGGAGCCTGTGAGAACTGGGCGAGCAGGTTGATAGTGAAGGCAATGTTGGGCCGTGTCGTGGTTGCAAAGTACATGAGCGAGCCGATGACTCGCAAGTACAGGGTTACGTCGACTGGCTCCCCCAGGTCAGCTGGGTCATCCACCTTCAGGGCGGCCTGCCCCTCAGGGGTCATGGGCGTGGAGGCCGTGCGAACGGCTGCAAGGAGGTCGGCAAAGCGCTCCCCCATAGTCTCTGCGTAGCGGCCCTGATGGACTTGGAGTGTGCGGCAGACACGGTCCTGCACGATCTCCATCCCCAAAAAGACAGAGGCCTCACCAAGATCTTTCATCTTGGAGGCCGAGGTGAGAACAGCCTTGGCAGCGTTCACTGCTCCCAGGTCGGGCGAGGCGATCAGAAGATCATCCACGTAGACGAGGATGGCAGCGAGCAGTGCCGGGGACTGTGAGAGGAACAGAGATGGGTCAGCATTGCTCTGAACGTACCTAGCTCGTCTCAGCATGCTGGTGATCTCCTGATTCCAGCAGCGAGGTGACTGTTTCAGGCCGTACAAGGCCTTTCGCAGCCGGTACACGCGATCGGTACCATCCTCAAAGCCGGGTGACTGGACCATGTAAATCTCCTCCTCAAGGTCCCCGTTCAGGAATGCGTTGTTGACATCCATCTGGTGGAGTTCCCAGTCTTGCTGTGCCACCTGGCTCAGCAGAGTGAGCGTGGTCGTCATTCGGTCAACAGGAGCAAAGGTCTCGGTGTAGTCCACGCCAGGGAGCTGAGAGAAGCCCTTTGCTGTCAGGCGCGCTTTGTACCGTTCCATAGTAAAGTCTGGTTTTAGCTTCTTGCGGAGAACCCACTTGGCCTTGATAGCCTTGCGGTTCTTCGGCAAGTCCACCAGCTCAAAGACGCCATGCTCTCGGATGGCATCGAGCTCAGCCTGGCAGGCACCGCGCCACTGCTCAGCGTCTGGGGCTGACAAGGCCTCTGGTAGGCAGGTGGGATCGGGAGACAGCACTAGCACACTGAGTGTAGCCAGGGCATATGCTGCAGAGGGAGGGTCGACCGTCACCATGGACTCAGCGACGTCACGAGCAAGACCGCACTCATGAGCAAGTAGTGCCATACCAGTGACAGAACCAAGGTGAACTTCAGCAAGGCCATGAGCACTCAGGCCGAGGGCCTTCGTGCACGGGTCACCGCTGACGACACTGCGCGTGGGGCGGGGCGGAGACGTCCGCCGGGTGCCTGTGTGTAGAGGTCCGACAGGGCAGGAGCAGTGGGCGCCGCTGACTCACACACCGGTGTGGACTGCACGGCAGGCGTGCCACTCGGGACTGGTGTGGCCTCAACAACTAGGGAGGGGTCCACGGCAGACGCGGGCGCGTCCGCATCTGGAGGCAGGGACGGCTCAGAGCCAGACACTGATGTGAACGCAGGGTCAGATTGAGCCTCAGACGCGGGAGCAGGCGCAGGCTCAGGCAGAGTCGCATACGCGGAGGCAGACTCGGACGCAGATTCAGACACGGGCAAGAGCGGAGAGTTAGGGGCAGAGGAGCAAGCCACAGACGGGGCGGGGCTGGGGGTGCCGGTGGGCACAACCGCTGGGGATAGCCCCGGGGGTGCCGGCGACGGAGTGGCACTGGACGGGGGCACTGTGCCAACCGTGCCAGGAGCCTCCGCCACACTACGGGGTCCGGAACACCCAGAGGCATGAGCAGCACGCAGAGCGTGGATGCGAGAAAGGTCGCGAAAGGTGAGATGCTCGAAGAAGAGAGCGTCACGGGACTCCACGATGCGGCGTCGCTCAGGGTCCCAGAACCGCTAGGCTTTCGACCGCGGGGCGACGCCAACGAAGGCACAGATGCGGCCCCGCGAAGAGAGCTTGCTCCCCTGCTGCTCCGGTGTGAACCAGACGCAGGCAAGGGCGCCCCAGACACGGGCCAGGTGCAGGTCTGCGTGACGCCCGTACCACAGCTCGTAGGGCATGCGGTGACCTGGGAGGAGGCCGTGGGGAATGCGGTTCCAGACCCAGGTCATGTACGCCATGCCCTCGAAGGCAAAGGCCTCAGGCATGGCGCTGTCCGCGCGCATGGCGCGGACCGCATCCTCCATGGTGCAGTTCCAGCGCTCGGAGACATCATTCTGCTGGGGGGTGGCAGGGGCAGAGGGGTTGTGGAAGATGCCAAGCTCGGTGAAGGAGCGGGCCATGTCACCGAGGTACTCGCCGCCGCGATCCGAGCGAAAGGTCTGAAGGCGGTGGGGAGACTGGCGCTCGGCCATGACCAGCCAAATGCAGACGGCAACGGCGGCATCGCTCTTCTGTCGCAGACTGTAGACCCAGCGCATTCGCGTGAAGTCGTCAGTCAAAGTCAAGACGTAGCGACCGCGGTCCTCCTAAAACTCGACAGGGAGCGGACCCATGAGGTCGGAGTGGACAAGCTCCAAGGTCCGACGGGCCCTGGAGACAGACGCAGGATAGGTGGACCGGTGCATTTTGCCTTCAACACAGGCCAGGCAGTCGGTGGTGGACGACGCCTTGAAGGACGCCGCATCAAGACCGAGTGCAGGCTGAGTGCGGATCAGTCTGTCGACTGCCCCCAGGTGCACATGACAGAGGCGTCGATGTAGGAGACGGTGATGTTCAGGGGACAGAGTACCAGCGACGAAAACACGGGCAGTAGGAGGCGCAGGCAAAGGGGGTGCACTCGCATAGGACCCAGAGATGTGATACAGATCATCGACGACCGTTCCACTAAGGACGGGCTCCTCGGTGTCACGCACAAAGATGCGAGCATCGACAGCGGTGTGCGTGACACCTAGGTCCATCTTGGTGCAAGCACGGACAGACAGCAGACTGAGTTCCAGATCAGGGACAAAGAGGACGTCGGAGATGTATACGTGACAAGCGGGCTCGGTGAACTGCACAACCCCAACACCCTGGACAGGGACCTCATGGCCAGTTGTAGTGCAAACAGAGCGAACAGTGCCAACAGGATGCAAGACGACGAAGGCGTCACGACGACACGTCATGTGGTGGGTGGCACCAGAGTCAACAACCCAGGTGGCATCGGTGACACGTGTACAAGGGGCAACGTGGCACTCGGCGACGGAACAAGGCGCGGCAGCGGGATGCTCAGCGGGGGACACAACAAGGCGACCAGCAGAGCGCACATGAGCAGCATGCAGCCAGGATACATCATCAGGTCCGTCACCCGCACACGGCTGGGCATGGGGACCACCACAGGCATCATCGCACGACGATACAGAGAGGCCACAGGCGGTAGGATCCCTCGACTCAGTCAACTCACTCGCACCTCCCTGAGATGAGCGCAGGGCGAGAAGCCGGTGCAGCTTGGCGATCGTTCTGTCGCGTTCGGCGAGCGCCTGGTCGCGAGAATCTGTGGAGGAGCCTGCTGTGGCGGCGGAATCCTCTAGGACGGCTGCGGTAGTGGCGGCCGAGCGAGCGGTCGCACCGGACATCTGCCGCATACGTGCCTCATGCGCCTGCTGCAGCCCACGGGTGACCTTGGTCCAGTCCAACGGGCAGCCTATGAGGCGAGTGCAGTCGGGATAACGGTGGTTGCCTCCGCAGTTCAAGCACACGAGCCTTCGGCCCGTCGTGCTGCTGGAGCCGCTGCTGCCACTGCTACTGCCGCTGCCGCCGCCGCTGCTGCTGCTCCCGCTGCTGCTGCTGCGGCTGACACTGCTGGTGCGGGTGCTGCTGCTGGTCCCGCCGCTGGAACTTCCACCTGCCGCTTTGCGGCCCTTCTTCCCCTTTGCTGGAGCCGTTGTAGCTATAGATGGCGGGGAGGGAGATGCGGCGGCAACTGCATCTGAAGCTGTGCTACGGCGAGCGCTGTTCGCGGCGTCCATGCCGGCGACCTCCTGGAAGTGGAGGGTGGCCCAGCGCAGCAGGGTCCCGTCGCTCGCCAAGTCGCGAAGCAAAGTCTGGTCGAAGTTGCTGAAGACGCGCGCGTAGTCGGGATGGATGCCGTAGAGGATGATCTGGAGGGCAGAATACTACACAGGAGCGTCGTCTCCAAGCTCCTCGTACAACTGGATCGCCCGGCGCCAGTAGTCAGCTGCGGACTCCTGAGCAGTCTGCTAGAGGGAGTTGAAGTCGGCAAGGCGCTGGGACGTCAGGGCCAAGGTGGCGCCCTCAAAAAGAGTGACAGCCAGCACCCATGCCTCGCGAGGGTCAGCTCCCGAGCCGGTCAGCTGATCGCCAAGGAACCGACTGAAGTCTTTGGTGAAGTCTGGGGCGGCTTTCATCAGACCGGAGGCGGCGCGGACTGCCATCTGCATCTGGGCGGGGTCAGATGCATGATATGGGGTGAGATAGTAGGCGAGGACTCCCTCGCTCATGGCCCACATGTGAAAGCTCGGCTTCCAGGACTTGAAGTCATTCCCAATCCGGAAGACGGGCGAATCCGACTCAAACCACTTGGGTGGCTTGACTGTCGGAAGAACGACGGGTGAAGTCACTGCGGGACCGGGCATGGAGGAGGCAACCCCCTTGCCCAGGCGGGTCCTCAGAGCCAGTTCCTCAAAGCTCAGAGGGCGGCGAGATGAGCTCAGGCCGGCGTCGGCGCTGGAGCTCGTGCCCTGGAGGACGGCATTGGCCTCACGCGCTCTGCAGAGGGCCTCCAGGTGGATGAGGCGTGCTCGCAGCATCTCCTCCTCACCCTCCTCCCCAGAGTCGGAGAGGGTCTCCGCAACCTCGTCTGCATTGCCGCCGTGGGCGAGATGGTCTTCGCTTGGGTCGGCGGACGGGTGGTGGTGCTGCTGCTGGACCTGCTGCTACTAGGGCAGCAAGCCCCTGATCAGGTCCTGCAGCTCGGCGACCTGCTTCGTCAAAGTGTTGCGGCTCTCCGCCTGTAAGTCAGCCAGTGCGCGTACTTGGCGTGCCAATGTCGTTGGGCTCGGCGGCCGCTGCTGCTGCTGCTGTTGCAGCGGCTGCTGCTGTTGCGCCGGCTACGACTGTCGCTACTGCTGTTGCTGCTGCTGCTGCTGCTGCTGCTGTGGGTGCTACTGTTGCTGCTTCTGCTGCTGCTGTTGCTGCTGCTGGCGCTGCGGTGATGACGGCGGTGGCCGACCTTGGCCGATGACGGTGCTGCCCTCGGCAGCTGCGTTGGTAGCAGCGCTAGAGGGGGTAAGCTTCGGCATGCCGGCCGGTTCCCCCCTTTTTCCCCTCCCTCTGTTTTTTTTTTGTTGTTGTTGCGGAACACCTCAACGCAGAACCTCGCCTCCGCGAAACTCCTCCGCGGAATGTCTCTACGGACCCCCTCCGTGGTACACCTCACCGCGGAAGTTCACTGCGGCTTATCGCGGATGGACTCCGCGGAGGGGTGCGGCGGAGCTGCGGAGCTGCGACGGGCTGCCGTGAACCGCCACCGCGGTCGCGCCGGTGTAGAACATGGCGGGGTGCCGCGAGCTGCTGGTGCACCGCGGTCAGCCCGTTCCGCAACCGCCGCGGAGCGGCCGCGTCTGGGGGCAGGGAATTTGCCGCGGACCTGCCGCGGAATCGAGACCGCGGAGCACCGGCGAGCAGCGCCGGCGTGTTCCGGAACGGCCGCGGAGGTGCTACGGTGGAGCTTCGTGGATCCGCGGAACACCGCGGATTTATCGCGGCAACGTCACCGCGAGGTGACGGGCTTCGGAACGCCGGGTGCCACCGCGGCACCGTCCGTGCGTTCCGATGCGGCCGCGGAGGTGCCGCGTCCGTCGCGGAGGCCGCGTCACCGCGGAGCACCGCAGATTCTGCGCGGAACGGCTGCCGCTTTTGCGGAACGACCGCGGAACGACTGCGGAATTGTTAAAAAAAATGGTCGGAATGGTGGTGGGCCCTCCCAGGACCTCCCGCCGAGACAGTGGGCACTGCTGCTGCTGCTACTCAAGGCAACGGCTACGGTTGCTCACGGCTACTGCGGTTGCTACGTCTCTGCTCCGCAGCTGTGCGAGCACTGGCTCGCTGCTCTGATACCATGAGAGACAGCTTCCTAGCTTTGCTGTCGCTGGCGTAGCAGTACAAGCCGACCAGCTAACTCACGAGCACATACAAGTGGTGGTAAGAACAGCAAGGGGTGGGCTAGGGACACAAGTACGAGTGTCAGAAGCTGCAAATGTCAAATTGTGGAGAGAGAAATGACAACTGAGGTCAGGAGAACCTAAATAGTGTCACAGTCCTACTGGATGCACACACACACGCGGCGCACAAGGGCGTTATTTTCTGGCATGGCAAAATAGTGGCGAAAACACAGTTTTGGCCATAAATTTCTGCAGACACTTCAAAACGACGAGCCGTTTGAACCAGAACGGCTGTATTGACGAGATCTACGTCCTGGTAGGCTGCACGCCTACGTGCTGTGACACAGCATGAATCTACAGAATACGGAAGTCTTCTGGGCGCCCGTCGCCGCTGGCCGCCAACCCTGTGTCACCGTCACCAGTCCCAAGGATCTGCACGTGTATGGACATGAGCCAAGGGGTCACTATAAGCTCTGTATGACACACACAACAACAGTGGGAACCACAAACAGTGGCTACTTTGATTTAAACCTGAGGTAGCTTTGATTACTACCAAGAGAGATAGAGCTAGGAATCCAAGGATCTGTGTGAAAGAGGTTCTCTTATACATTCGGAATCGATTAATAGATACATGAGCTTAACAACTTGATAGTCTCTTCTCTTCTTCAAGCACATCCTTGTACAAAGAACCTCCATGATGACTGTGACTCCCTCTAGCTGCTTATTGAAACAAAAGGATTGCAGAACAGAATCGTGCAACAACCAAGGAATACCTGCCTCCCTCTCTCTCTCTCTCTCTCTCTCTCTCTCTCTCTCT
>SZWC01005472.1:109046-119046 GCA_023375785.1 Penium margaritaceum | reverse complement strand
GAAGAAGAGGGTGAGGAAAAAGATGATGTGGGAGAGGAGGGGGAGGGTGGGACGATGGCGGGTCAGGAGGAGGAGGAGGACAAGGAGGAGGCGGAGGAGGAGGAGGAACAAGAGGAGGACGAGGAGGACGAGGAGAAGGAGGAACAAGAAGACGAGGGGGAGGAAGAGGTGGCGGAAGATGGGGAGGGGAAGGAAGAGGAAGAGGAGAAGAGGATGTGGCAGGGTTTGACGCCAACTGGAACTGATAGACGAGGCGAGCGGTTAGGGGTTAAGCCAAAGTATGGTGTTTTGGACCGATGTTCCGTCGGAAGCAACGGAACAAAACGACAAAGGGTGTTGGGAGGAGACTGCAGTGCTGTTGATGAGGTGTGTTGTTCAGTAGTGCGGTGCACACAGCACACGTGCACTGGGGTGGCTTCTGATGCAACTGCAGCAGCAGCAGCAGCAGCAGCAGCAGCTTCCGACATGGCAGCCAGCACGACATTTGCAACTGGATTGCTTGCCATAGCTGATGCTGCGGCAGCATCCACCCCAGCAGCAGCAGCAGCAGCAGGAGAAGCAGCAGCAGCAGGAGAAGCAGCAGCAGCAGCAGGAGTGGCAGCAGCAGCAGCAGCAGGAGTGGCAGCAGCAACAGGAGTAGCAGCGACTTCAGTAGGAGCTCCCGCATTGGGGAAAGGGCACGTAGTTGTGGTAGCAGCTACCGAAGCATCACCAGCTCTGGCGTCAGCAGCAGCATCGACAGCTCTGGCGTCAGTAGCAGCATCGCCAACGCTACCACCTCCTCCACCGCCAACGTTCAAGGCAGAAGGAACGCCAGACGGTATCGCAAGATCTGGTGGAGAGGCAAGGCGACTGTACAGGGTGCAGTGTATGGAGACTCCGCTTCCCCTCGTTGAGGAATTGTATGTAGTGCACAGTCAATCTACCACACTCACAGCTCCTGCCCATCCTGACGCTGCCACTGCTGCTGCAGCTGCAGCTGTCTCATGCCAACCGCCAACCCCCCTCTGTGAAGGAAGGAGAGACGCCTCGAGGTCCGTGTTTGAATGGGGTGCCATTGGTGGGCACCACATGGTCCAGCAGCAGCTGCAGCAGCTGCAGGAGCAGCAGGAGCAGCAACCACAGCAGGAGACGCAGCCGCAGCAGGAGAAGCAGCCACAGCAGGAGAAGCAGCCACAGCAGGAGAAGCAGCCACAGCAGGAGAAGCAGCCACAGCAGGAGAAGNTCCTCCTCCTCCTCCTCCTCATGCCTCTCGTCTTCCTCGCCCTCCTTATCATCATCCCCGACACCCCTGCTTTGTCTGTCAGCAACAATTGGCTGCGGCCACCACTCACCATCGGCCCCAACTGCCGCCGGCAAAAGCTTGGCCAGCACCACTGCTGCCACTCAGGCTGGAAGGTCGTCAGAGGCACCTCAGTTTGGGCAGCGTGCATGCACGAGTGCGTATTGGCACTGGAGTCTGACGCCTGCAGCTGTTGCAGCAGCAGCAGCAGCAGCAGCAGCATGTGCCACAGAAGCGGAGGGAGTCGAGCGCATGCTGCGTGCTACCTTTGTGCGTCCTGATGTTGTTCCACCGCTGTTGCAGGTGAGATTGTGAGAGAAACTTTGGTATCCGTTTGCACAGAGGCATGCCATACAATAGCATGCCATATCATACCATCCATGCCATACCATACCATACCATACCATGCCATACCATACCATACCATACCATACCATATCATACCATACCATACCATACCATACCATACCATACCATACCATACCATACCATACCATACCATACCATACCATACCATACCATACCATACCATACCATGCTATGCCCTTTTGGGGGGGCTCGTCAACCGTCTTGTTTCAGTATGGTGTTACATCCTGCTATTGGCATTCAATTTTTTTAGACGCTTTGCAAAGCGCCTTAAAAACGATAAATACTCATGTGAACAGGAGTGGCATGACCTGGCATCGCATGGCATGGCATGCCATGCCATGCTGTGGCATGGAATGGAGCAGTTGTTTTCGGAGGACATGGCTCAGGCGTGGACAAATCCTCCTCACTCTCTCTTCCCCCTCCTCCCCCCCCTCTTCCCCCTGCTCTGACTCCTCATTCCCCCCCCTCTTCCTCCTCCTCCTCTTCCTCCTCCTCCCTCCCCCCCTTTTTCCTCCTCCCCCCTCCCTCCCTCACTCCGCCCATGTGCAAAGTTACAAAGCCGGCCATGCCATTGATTTGTCCACAGGGCAGTGGCAACATGGTCAAATGCGGCGGCCATGCTGCCTTACGTCACTGTTTGAGTGTGCAGGCTCTGTACGGCCCCGCATTCGCACGCGATGGGGAGGCCATTCGCGCCGCCTGCTGGCCGCCCTTCATGGTGCATGCTGGCCTGTGTGCACGGTTGCTGCAGCCACAGCAGAGGCGTCACCAGCAGCTGCTGCAGAGACAGCAACGGTGGGAGCAGGAACAGGACCAGGAGCATGGGCAGGGGCAGGCACAGAAGCGGAGGAAAGTGCAGCAGCAGCAGCAGCAGCAGCCTCCGAGGTGTGGAAGGATGGTACTTCCGCCAGTATGGGCGTCTGCTGCTTCAGTCACAGCAGCGTCTGTGCCAGTAGGACTGGCAACTGCATTAACCCCACGACTGCCTACTTCAGCAACAGAGTCGACCCCTCCACCCGCGTTGGTGCCGCTGTCGACATCATCGTTGACATTGTCAACGTTGACATCGTCGTCAACGTCATCGTTGACAATGTCAACGTCAACATCGTCGTCGACGTCAGCGTTGACAATGTTAACGGTGACCAACAAAACACTGGCATCAGCAACGGCACAGACATCAACGGCAATGACTCCAGAACCACCGATGCCAATGGCATCGACACCAGCATCACCAGCATACACCGCAGCACCAGCAGCACCAGCATCACCAACAGCAACAGCGTCACCTGCATCGCCAGCCAGCACCGCACTGCACCCTCCGCCACCAGGTGCGTCGCTTGAGCATCCAACATCACACCCCTCCTCCACACCTACCGAACCTTTAACGTCTCATCCACAGCGCGGTGCCCATGACATGCCCTCCTCTTCTGCCCCCCCTACTTCTTCCACACCACTTGCGCTGTGCGCCCATCACCCACGCGGGCGTGATGGCAGAACATCAGCGCATCCCTCTCTGGCACCGTGCGTTGAGGCGGACGCCCACGCGGCCGCTCGTGGCTGTGGGCACGTGCCTTCACGCCTGTCAAAGGATGGAGCGAGGGTGGGCTCTCTAGCAGTCCTGCCCCTCGTCGGAGTCAGCAGCAGCAGCAGCAGCGCGTCCTCAGCGCCAATCGTCCGAGGCCACGGAGGCCCTTGCCATGCGGTTGCAACCGGTTGCGCTTGTGCTTCCATTGATGGCACCCCTGCCGCCGCTGATGCTTCTGCTACTGCTGCTGCTGCTGCCGCTGCTCTTCCTGATCCTGCTCCGCTTCCCTCTGGCCGACAGTACATGCAATCTGTCTGCTGCTGTCCTTTCTACCCCCACATGGAGTTACTGTCCATTTACAGCATGAAGAGCAGCTGCTGCAGCAGCAGTAGCAGCAGCAGCNCCCTCCCCCCCTTTTTCCTCCTCCCCCCTCCCTCCCTCACTCCGCCCATGTGCAAAGTTACAAAGCCGGCCATGCCATTGATTTGTCCACAGGGCAGTGGCAACATGGTCAAATGCGGCGGCCATGCTGCCTTACGTTACTGTTTGAGTGTGCAGGCTCTGTACGGCCCCGCATTCGCACGCGATGGGGAGGCCATTCGCGCCGCCTGCTGGCCGCCCTTCATGGTGCATGCTGGCCTGTGTGCACGGCTGCTGCAGCCACAGCAGAGGCGTCACCAGCAGCTGCTGCAGAGACAGCAACGGTGGGAGCAGGAACAGGACCAGGAGCATGGGCAGGGGCAGGCACAGAAGCGGAGGAAAGTGCAGCCGCAGCAGCAGCAGCAGCAGCAGCAGCAGCAGCAGCAGCATCAGCAGCAGCAGCAGCAGCCTCCGAGGTGTGGAAGGATGGTACTTCCGCCAGTATGGGCGTCTGCTGCTTCAGTCACAGCAGCGTCTGTGCCAGTAGGACTGGCAACTGCATTAACCCCACGACTGCCTACTTCATCAACAGAGTCGACCCCTCCACCCGCGTTGGTGCCGATGTCGACATCATCGTTGACATTGTCAACGTTGACATCGTCGTCAACGTCATCGTTGACAATGTCAACGTCAACGTCGTCGTCGACGTCAGCGTTGACAATGTTAACAGTGACCAACAAAACACTGGCATCAGCAACGGCACAGACATCAACGGCAATGACTCCAGAACCACCGATGCCAATGGCATCGACACCAGCATCACCAGCATATACCGCAGCACCAGCAGCACCAGCATCACCAACAGCAACAGCGTCACCTGCATCGCCAGCCAGCACCGCACTGCACCCTCCGCCACCAGGTGCGTCGCTTGAGCATCCAACATCACACCCCTCCTCCACACCTACTGAACCTTTAACGTCTCATCCACAGCGCGGTGCCCATGACATGCCCTCCTCTTCTGCCCCCCCTACTTCTTCCACACCGCTTGCGCTGTGCGCCCATCACCCACACGGGCGTGATGGCAGAACATCAGCGCATCCCTCTCTGACACCGTGCGTTGAGGCGGACGCCCACGCGGCCGATCGTGGCTGTGGGCACGTGCCTTCACGCCTGTCAAAGGATGGAGCGAGGGTGGGCTCTCTAGCAGTTCTGCCCCTCGTCGGAGTCAGCAGCAGCAGCAGCAGCGCGTCCTCAGTGCCAATCGTCCGAGGCCACGGAGGCTCTTGCCATGCGGTTGCAACCGGTTGCGCTTGTGCTTCCATTGATGGCACCCCTGCCGCCGCTGATGCTTCTGCTACTGCTGCTGCTGCTGCCGCTGCTCTTCCTGATCCTGCTCCGCTTCCCTCTGGCCGACAGTACATGCAATCTGTCTGCTGCTGNCTTCCTCGCCCTCCTTATCATCATCCCCGACACCCCTGCTTTGTCTGTCAGCGACAATTGGCTGCGGCCACCACTCACCATCGGCCCCAACTGCCGCCGGCAAAAGCTTGGCCAGCACCACTGCTGCCACTCAGGCTGGAAGGTCGTCAGAGGCACCTCAGTTTGGGCAGCGTGCATGCACGAGTGCGTATTGGCACTGGAGTCTGACGCCTGCAGCTGTCGCAGCAGCAGCAGCAGCAGCATGTGCCACAGAAGCGGAGGGAGTCGAGCGCATGCCGCGTGCTACCTTTGTGCGTCCTGATGTTGTTCCACTGCTGTTGCAGGTGAGATTGTGAGAGAAACTTTGGTATCCGTTTGCACAGAGGCATGCCATACTATACCATGCCATATCATACCATCCATACCATACCATGCCATTCCATACCATGCCATACCATACCATACCATACCATACCATACCATACCATACCATACCATACCATACCATACCATACCATACCATACCATACCATACCATACCATACCATACCATACCATAGCATACCATACCATACCATACCATACCATACCATACCATACCATAGCATACCATACCATACCATACCATACCATACCATACCATACCATACCATACCATACCATACCATACCATACCATACCATACCATGCTATGCCCTTTTGGGGGGGCTGGTCAACCGTCTTGTTTCAGTATGGTGTTACATCCTGCTATTGGCATTCAATTTTTTTAGACGCTTTGCAAAGCGCCTTAAAAACGATAAATACTCATGTGAACAGGAGTGGCATGACCTGGCATGGCATGGCATGGCATCGCATGGCATGGCATGCCATGCCATGCTGTGGCATGGAATGGAGCAGTTGTTTTCGGAGGACATGGCTCAGGCGTGGACAAATCCTCCCCACTCTCTCTTCCCCCTCCTACCCCCCCTCTTCCCCCTGCTCTGACTCCTCATTCCCCCCCCTCTTCCTCCTCCTCTTCTTCCTCCTCCTCCTCCTCCTCCTCCTCCTCCTCCNGCCATGCGGTTGCAACCGGTTGCGCTTGTGCTTCCATTGATGGCACCCCTGCCGCCGCTGATGCTTCTGCTACTGCTGCTGCTGCTGCCGCTGCTCTTCCTGATCCTGCTCCGCTTCCCTCTGGCCGACAGTACATGCAATCTGTCTGCTGCTGTCCTTTCTACCCCCACATGGAGTTACTGTCCATTTACAGCATGAAGAGCAGCTGCTGCAGCAGCAGTAGCAGCAGCAGCAGCAGCAGCAGCAGCAGAACCCAGAGCGGCATCAGTATGGACATCTTCAGAACAGGAAGTGATCCTACGGCAAGGACCAGCAAAGCTTGGAGCTTTTCCAGTGCTTCTGTTGTTGCCATCGACGGCGCCTCCACTTCTGCTCATGCTGCTGTTGGCACAGCAACCGACTTCACGAATGCCAGCAGCAACAGCAGCAGCAGCAGCAGCAGCAGCAGGCTGAGCAACTGCCTTGCTTTTCTCATGGGCATGAAGAGTGTGTCATGTGAGAAGTTGCCTCATGCTGCTCTTACTGCTGTGGGCCGAACTGCTGCGGAGAAGGGATCTACTGTCCTTAATGTTGAGGCAGCAAGTGCGGACACTATCTTGCCTGCTGATGCTTCTGCAACTGCCACACGTAGCTGTGGACTTGATGCCGCTGCTCCAGCTGTGGTGGAGGCAGCATCAGCGGTGGCATCAGCATCGCCGGCAGCGGCGTTGGTGGTGGTGGAGGAGGTGTCAGGCATGCTGTGCGTAGGCGTGGAGGGTGACGGCGCAGATTCCGTCCCTGCAGCGTTGTCTCTACAAACCAGGGCATGCATGTGTGGCATGCACCGTGACTGCATGTTTGAGGGCATGCCCGAGGGCATGCGCACGCGCGCTGGTGCAGGGCAAATCACAGGCAGCTCCTCAGGTGTCGGCTTTGTCACAGGCGCGGCCGCTGCTCCCTTTCCGAATGCAGCAGCTGCTACACCAGCAGCACCGAAGGCACCAGCAGCAGGGGTGATGGGGAAGGCTGCTGATGGCACCGATGGAGACCCGCTCCATTTCTGTGACGCACGGCTCAGCAGGCACTCCGCTCTCATCGGAGGACCTGGTGGTGACATGCGTGCACAGCAGCGGCAGCCGCAGCCACGGTCTCGCGGCAGCGGCTGCAGATCGTGGTACGTGGACCTTCTGACGCGCACAAGGCTGGAACGGCGGCTGCAGCACGCCGCCTGCAGCCTGCTTGGCGATCTCGCTCGTCCCCTCCTGGAAGTGGCAGTTTGCAGAGCTCCAGTCGCTTCTGCCCTTGCCGCCACTTGTGCTTCTGTTCCTGCTGCTGCTGCCACTGCTGCTGCCATTGCTGCTGCCACTGCTGCTGCCACCGCTGTTGCCACTGCTGTTGCCACCACTGCTGCCACTGCTGCCTCGGCGTCACACACAGCTACACCCACACCCACACCCACTTCCATGCCCTCAGCCTCACCCACCCCCACGACCACGCCCATGCTCGTTCCCTTGCCACTCTCCTTGCCAACGGCCTCACCCATGCCCCCACCAGCGCTCGCATCCAAACCCACTTCCACTCCGCCATTGGAAGCAGCATCTGCAGGAAGGTTGGTAGAAGCGGCCACTGTGTCAGAAGCAACAGCAGCAGCAGCGGCGCTGGTGCCGGCAGCAACCGCTGCCGCTGCGGTGTCCACGAGGACCGGATTGGGGCATTCCGAGCAGGGGGATTCTGAGAGGCACACGACCATGGTTGGGCGTGAAGAGCAGCACGCTATGCTGCCGGAAACACAGATGAAGCAGGTTGAGCACAAGGAGCCTGAGGAGCAGCAGGAGCAGCAGCAACAGCAGCAGCAGCAAGAGGAGCAACAGGGGCTGCGGCAAGGAGGAGAGGAGGCGCACCATGTGCTGCTTCTGCTTGCTCCATGGCTTCTCTCCCACTTTTGGGCGGGCCAGCACACGCCTGAGCAGATGTTTGCCACCTGTTCTGCCCTACGTCCGCTCCATGCCGCTTTCCTCTTGGGCACTGCAGACAACCCACTCCCCTCCTCGTGCCGTCGTTCTCCCTGTCTGGTGCAGCGGATGCTGCTGCCACTACCGCCACCGCCACAGCAGCAGCAACAGCAGCAGCCGCAGCAACAGCAGCAGCAGCAGCAGCAGCAGCAGCAGCAGCAGGAGCAGCAGCAGCAGCGCCAGCAGCAGCAGCAGCAGCAAATTCGTGCTGCCCGTGTACTTGCTTGTGTTGCCGGCATATCTGGGGACAGCAATCCTCCAGCTGTGGAAACAGTAGGCCCTGCCACACCTGATCGTTCGGAAAATGTGGCTGCTGGCGCCTCGCCCCGATCCTCATCTCATAGCTCCCTCGAAAGGGGCGACGTTTTGAGGATGGCCACTGCAATGGCGGCCCAGAGGCAGCAACAGCTAGCAGCTGCTGGAGTGTCTGCACCACGAGCAACAGGGGCAGTAGCAACAGGGGGAGCAGCAGGGGCAGCAGGGCAGGTTGCAGCAGCAGGTGGGGTGGCCTTGGCTGCGCTGCTCCCGCCAGAGCTTTGGCTCACTTTTCTGCAGTGTGTTTACTCGGACATGTGCAGCCGTTGTGGCGGCTGCCGCCACTGTGACCGCTGTCGCTGCGGCTCCATCCAAACCCCCCACCCCAGGAGCAGTGGGTCTCTTGAGAGCTGGGAAAGGAGAGGTGCTGCGCTTGCGTTGCCAGCATGTCAGACGCTGGAGCGTGCGGGGGACGAGCAGGCAGGGGACGTTAAGGGTGGGTGTGGAGAGGAGGCCTCTGCACGCTGCAAGGCACCGGGGGTGGCGGAGGCTGGTCGGCAGGTGGGGGACGGTTGGGGTCAGGCAAAGGGATGCGGGCAAGGGCACGAATGCGGACGGAAGAGAGTGAGGGGGCAGAGCGAGCTGCTTGAGAGCGAGTCGTGGGCCAACCAGAACGGGGATGGAAGGCAAGAGCAGGAGCACCAGCAGCAGAAGCAGGAGCAGGAGCAGCAGCAGCGTTTTGGGCAAGATGAAGTGGTGAAGAGGGCAAAACTGGACTCTTGTGTCGACGAGCAGAGAGCACGACAGGGGGGTGGGGGAGAGCGGGCCAAAGCGACCGAGAGTGCAGTGCTTACCATTACAACAGGAGAATTGTCAGTGGTGGGAGATGCCTTGCCTAGCGCTACACCACCAGCAGTTTGGCAAACAAAGGTGGACAGCGTTTCCGAGCAAACACCGCTTCCCCTTCACAGTGCTGCTGCTACTACGGCCGCTGCTGCTGCCGGTGGTGCTGCTGCTGGTGCTGAGGTGGTCACAGGGGCAAAAACGGATACACAATCCGCCAAAGCGCCTGCTCCTGGTGGTTGGATAAGAGCGGCACTTGATGCATCGCACACCCCTGCGTCAGCGTCAACCGTGTCATCGTCAACCGTGTCAGCCTCAACCGTGTCAGCGTCAACCGTGTCAGCGGGTACCATGGCAGCGTCAACCGTGGCAGCGTCAACCGAACCAGCGTCAACCGTAGCAGCGTCAGCCGTGTTTGTGTCGGCCGTGTTTGCGTCGGGTGAAGGAGACCCAACTCCAGCTGGAGCAAGCACCATCCATCCATCCTCCGTTGCATCTGCTGGAGAATCATCGCTGTGGTTTGAACTTGTGCACAATCTTAAGCGCAAGGTGAGGGCGAGAGAAAGGGCAAGACTGGCAAAAACGGACGAGGCCGCTCTTGCAGACACCGGCGTTCCTTGTGGCAGTGGCCCAGGGAATAGATTGCCGGGAGTGGTTGAGGAAAGTGGAGGTGTCAGGCTGGTGCGGGATGTGGTGGATGCTTTGTTGGTGTTGGAGCAAGTCGGGTTCGCCGAGGCCATGCTTGAGGCTCACGGCATCTCTCCTGCAACTCTTCCTATAGAGACGGGTGGCATGTGAGAGAGGAGGGGAGGCGGGAGAATGGGAGGAGGGGGGAGGGGAGGATGGGGGATGGGGGTGGGGAAGAAGGGTGGTGAGGGATGGAGGGGAGCAAGCGTCGCCTCC
>SZWC01005472.1:80438-92913 GCA_023375785.1 Penium margaritaceum | reverse complement strand
CGCCCCCCCCCCCCCCTTTTAGATGAGCCCGTCACAGTAAGAAGCTACCGTGCAGCTTCCTGCTACTGCAACGATGACGAGGGCAGCTGCAATTACTCCCACGGTTGCTGCACCCACTCCTGCTGCCTCTGCGCCCGCCGTGCCTGCGCGTGCACCTGCTGTAGCAGCTGCGTAGCTGCTTGCGCACATGGTGCAACAGCTGCGCGCTGCTATGCTGAGCAGCAGCGCTGCAGCACTAATGCGACCTGCGGCTGCACGTGCTACTGCTCCTCTCCTGCTGCTCGCTGCTGCTGCTCGCTATTGTTGCTTGCTGCTGCTGCTACTGCTAGCTACCGCCTGCTGCTACTGCTCGCAGCCGCCTGCTGCTGTTGCCGCTCACTGTTGCTGCTGTTGTTTGCTGCCGTCGCCTCCTACAGCTGCCGCCTATTGTTGCTGCTGCTCCTAGCTGCTGCTAGCGGCTGCTAGCTATTGCTAGCGACTGTTGCTACTACGTGTGCTGCAAATGTCGTTGCGAGTGTGGCTGCAACGAATGTTGCCCTGCTTCTGCGACTGCTGCTGCCTTGGTTGCCGCTACCGTACCTTCTCACCGTTAACTCACGGTGGTTGATGCAGCTAGCGAAACAACGTTGGTTGCTACTGTTGCGGGCGCCGACCTCGTCAGCTGCCTGCTGATGTTGCCTTGGCTGCTGCTGGTGTGACTACTCACACTGTGGCGGCACGAGCACTCCTCACAGTGTGGAGCATAGTGTGGTGAATACTCCCAGGATTGTTGCTGCAGCTGTGTCTCACACTGCTGCTGTTGATGCTGCGTCTCTGCTGCAGAGCACCACGAGCTGTGGCTCGTTTGCTCTGATACTAAGAGAAACTTCCTGGAACCTTCCTAACCACTTGCCACTGAACTAAGCGTCAGCGCTCAGCTAGTGTGTGATGACAGTCACAAGTCATGCACGAAACTGCAAGGGTCTTCGTAGGGACACGTGTAGAGTGTTGGGAAGCTCAATATGAATACAATTGCAGAGAGAGAGGGTATGACAACTGACCAACAATCAACCTAAGTACTTGCTGGCCGCCTAGAGTCGTAGGGGCGGCGATATTTTCGTACTTGCTCAAACTGGCGTAAAACCACAGTTTTGGCCGTAACTCACTGCTCAGGTATTAGAATCACGCGTTGTTTATACCAGAACATGCAAAACAATGAGCTCTACACAACGGACCCACACAAGGTGGGTTTGCATCATCCAGACAGGAATAGCAAGCAAAACAAGGAAATCGGCCAAAATGGCCTGTCCACCGAGAAAACTCTAGAGCACTCTGAACTGCACTAAGAGCACCCATAAATGTACGAGTGCAGTACCAAGACGTCAGCGTGTGCTTTCCATGACAGGAAGCACACCAAAGTCGCAGGTCTCCTCATCGCACCGGTATAGGCTACCGGGTGCGTGGGTCTCGACCACGGAGAAAATTCCAGCACCGGCAGACCAGCCAGTCAGGCTGTAGAGACGCATCATCTGCGTCACACCTGTCATGTCGTAGCTGCTGGATAAGTCCCTGGACGATCCGGAGTCCCGTCGGGTCGTCACGACCTCCAATGCGGTCGCCGCTCACCATCAGCTCCGGGTGCACCCGTAGCTGCCACGGCCATGGCTCGTGACGGGTGGAAGCCACACACACCAACAGGGAGACCATGCCCAGAAGTGAACATGGCACGTTTTTGGGTGAAAGTTAGTACCACTGAATTCCTCTTGAGAATTCGACTGAAAGTTAGAGTCACTACGGTAGACCATGCGACTGCGACCATCCACATCATGCGTCCAATCAGTGTCAGTGTATCCATGAATGACCACTGACGGCTGTGCTTGGTAATATACACCAACACGAGCAATAGAGAGTGCATACCTGATGACACACAACACTGCCTCCATGTGTCCTACTCCGTGGCATGGTGAGAAGTGAGCATGAATATTCACTACAGAGGCAACGGCTGCTCACGTGGTGGTGGCCGGGTACATTAGAGACCCTATCACTTGAAAGTAGTCAATCACATCTACTGGCTTTGACACGTCCAGTGTCTTCAGCAATTGCTGTCCAGCAAGCGTCATCGGTGTGGAAGCAGTGGTACCTGACTCTAGAAGCGTGAAAAGACTGGGAGTCAGAGGAGGCAAGAGGAGAGTGATGCATCTTTCCCTGAGCGTAGTCAAGACAATCAAAGGGACAAGGCGACGAAATGGTGGACAGTGACAAACCAAGAGCAGGTTGGAGGCGGAGCATGCTGGTGACAGCATCAGTGTGAACATGGCCAAGACGGCGATGCAAGAGCTGAACATGGTCAGGGGAGAGAGAGGGAGCGACGTAGACAAGAGAGGATCCGATAGAGGAGGTGGAAGGTAAGCAAAGGAACACGGTAAAGCTTGTCATACTTGACACCTTGTAGGACAACACGACCAGAGGGACGGATACGGACAATGCCAACACCCTGACTGGCTGAGAAATCCATGCCCTCATCATCTAGAGAGGTCACCCACAGCAGGCTGAGCTCCAGGAAAGGCACGTACAGCACATCAGGCAAGAACATAACACCATTGGGGCCAACAAGGCGAACAACACCAACATCTTGAACGGGGAGTAACTGGCTGGATCTGGAGCGTACAAAGCGAACAGGACCAGCAGGACCCAACGAGAAAAAGGAGGAACGAACATACGTCATGTGGTGGGTGGAACTAGAGTTGAGGATCCATAAGCCACCAGAGACACGAACATGGGGAAGAACACCACACGTAGAAACAGTGCCAACAGGATGGGAGGATGAGTCACACATTACAAGACGACACGAGAGAACGAAAGACTACCAGAGCTCGACCCACAGAACAGATGTAGACGGGAACCAAAGGACATGACCGGGGGGGTCCCCACAAAGGACAGTGTCAGTCTGACATGGAAGACTTCTGGCCAACGCAACTTCTGGCCAACACTCTCACCTCCATGATCGCGAAGGTGAAGACGTTGGAGAAGAGACTGCTCCAGCTGGTGCTTGTCGTCGATGGAAGGCACAAGTGACAGAGCAGAGGACTCCGAGGAAGGAGAAAGCCATGGAGGAGCGAAGTAGGCTGGAGAAGGCGGCCCGGCGTAGACAGGGGTTCAATAGGGCGGCCAGCTCCAGAGGAACTGCATCGGCGGAGGCGTGGAGAGAACACCAGTAGTGGAATTGGCCCGTGTGGAGGAGGAACCGGTGGACAGAGTCGAGGTGCTGGAGCTAGAGCTGGTGCTGGCCGCAGAAGAGTTAGAGCCGCATGGTGCGTGCAAGGCACAGGTCATTAGGTGGTGCAGGACACTTCCGAGCATAGTGCTCGGAAAAGCGGCAATTCCAGTACACGACCATGGCTGCAAAATCAGTTATGTCAATCATGTGTTTTTTTCTTAGTATTTCACCAAAGCGCAACCAGGTAGCGGATGAGAGTAAGGCTGAAATCAGTGCAGAGATTGCTAACCTTGTCAAGTAGCGTCTTCTTGCTCCTTGCGACCCTTCTTCTGCCACTGCAGCTGCCACTTCTAGCCCTTCATCCACTGGTAATGCTGTCATACCCCACACTACCCAATTCACAGTCACATTTTCTGCCGCTACTCAGTCAGTCGCAACTGCATTCATTACTTGCACCCTGCTCCTGTCGTTACACCACCACCACTTTGTATCTCCGTCATCCCGCTTAACCATAAAATTCATGTTCCCTCTTGGGATGAGGATTTAAACTCATAGGCACAAGGCCAATTGTTGTGGCCGTAAAGTGCTTTGCTAGATCTCACTGCTGCCACATCTTTTGTGCATGAGCTCTCCACTTCTGCCTGTGCAGTCCGAGCTCTCATCACTGCCGGTCCCCATGATCTCACTTATGAGACCATGACAGTTCTGAAATTGCCTGCAACACACCTTGGGACTCCCATTCGCACATACTCCCTTACTCATCGCCGCAAGACTGTCACCAGTCATGCCGCCCTAAGTGCTCACACTGTTTATTTCAACCAACTTCACATGCGTGATGATGAGACAGCAGATGACTAGCCTGCAGCTCTTTCAAGAGGCTGGTAAGGCTACTCCTGGTCAGCCCTATGTTTGCTTGTCCATCGTCATCAGTCTCATCCATGAGTTTTCCGACCTCGTTCTGCATGTAGATGATGCTAAGCATGAGCGCCTTACTGCTGAACATGTCCCTTCTAAGGCTCCTCTTTACACCACCACCCTCTTATGAGCTCACTGCTGCATTGCTGACAGATTGGTGGGATAATCTCCAAAGTAAACTCTCCACTGATCTGTAGTGACTGGAGCTACAACTGATGTTACCTCCTCCATATCCTCCTTTCCTCAGTCATCTGCGGTTGTGACTCTATCCACCATCCTGGCCATCATGCTTCCTAAAGCGCAGGGCGCGGTCACGGCGGCGGCGGTAAAGGGGGTAGCAGTGGTGGTGATAGCAACGGTCCGGGTGGTACGGGCAGAAGCAAGGCACCCACACCCTCTTCACCCTCCTTTACCCATGGTGCCTTCACATGCCGGCACTGTGGCCAGTCTTTTTACTCGGGACCAAAGTGCCTTATTCTCTCAATAATACCCACTTTATGTCGGCCATGCGTGCTCACTGGGCTCACTCATTTGCACGCTCCATCGTTTTCTCTAGTGCCTCCACTGCACCCAGCACCAGATCCTTTGCCTCCCCTTTTGTGAGTTCAGCATCCAGCCTTGGGCAGATACACGGTATTGATGACCACTTCTTTATCTTCCTTTCCTGGATAGCCATCCTCTTCTGGCTTGCCCTTTTACCATGGACAAATTTCCGCATGTTATTCTCAAGCAACCTGGTTTCGTGATGTGGTTTCATGATGTCAAAAACTATAGTTTACAGCTTCAGTCACTGTAGGCTATCGTGATTGCATTTTTCAACTGCTGTTACTACAAGATGCTGAAGTAGCCACTTACGTAGAAGGCACATGACTATGTAGACTTACAACATGTTGTTTTTCCCAGCCCCTGCGGTGACTGGCCGCTGTGGCGGTGTATTGCTTTGACAGTGGCACAATGAAACAATAGTAGCTCCAGGACACCGCAGCTGCCAATCGCGTCGATGGCAAGTGGTTGCACAGACCACTCTCAGCTTCTGCAATGTTTGGCTACTTCAAATGTGTCACGATTCACTGTTGCTGTCGCAGCATGTTTAGTGTCCTCATTGGCCCAAGAATTCAACTTGTACGACCCTGGCCTGAGCATTGCTCTCCCTTTGCTGGAGGCACACTCAACCACCCAGCTAGTGGGCGGGATCCTTCCCACCTTTTCCCCCGTTCTTTCCTTCTTCTTTTCATCACCATGTCCACCCTCCTTCTTGGGTGCCCTGCCCTCCCGAGCCCAGTGTCTGGCATTGCCACAATTGTGGCAGTTTTGTTGGTGCTTGGGACCCTTACAACTGCCAAAGAGTGATACTCATTCGATGAAATCTGATGATAAGAGTGAGGTTCTTTCTTTCCCTATTTTTCCCATCACTAGAACAACAAGTGCTACTGCTACACCTGTTGATGATGCCAGTGCACCTAGGTTTGAGGCCATTCTAGGCTATTGGTACACAGGGAAGACAACTTCTTGCTCTTTTCTTTTTCTTGACTGAAGCTGCGAACAGTTGTAGGCTGATGAAGACTGATGTCACATCTTGATAAGAAGATTTGCAAACCCATCGCATCTCCCTCTCGTAAATGACCACCTGTAAAGAGAAGCTTGGTAAGAGCGAAGGCATTCTCACTTCTTGCCACTTAGCGGTTGCATCTGTGAAACTTCTCTAGCCAAAGGTATGGATCGTTAAACTTTTTTTGGCAATCAAGCTAACAGACCAATGGCAGAGAAGCCACAAATCTCGCAAACCTTGTTGCACCTTCTTCATTTACTGGTGTGTGTTGTGCACCCAAACTTCATCAGGCAGACATCCCACGTTCAAGAGAAACAAAATCTTGGCATTACATCTCAAAAATACCTCAATTTGTCAATATGCAAGAGAGCATCAAGAAAGGGTTAATTCATCAGCATGCAAGAAAAGTCATTCTTGTGGGTCCAGTCCCATAACTCAAAGGCACATCACTGAGGAGTGGCTTGGACCGGCAAAATCACCGATGGGCTTGCGCTATGGGCTTGACACATGAGCATACTTATGCAAAGTTGGTGGACCAACCGTGTAGCTTCCAAGAAGCCATAGACTTCCTTTGTTGGAAGCTTCCTTCACAACCGAAATGTGCATGGAGGCTAGTTTCAAACTCATGACCTCTAACCTGAGCTCGTACACAAGGGGGAGAGCTTTTTTTATCCATCTTGCTATGAATAAGCAAGGTGCTTATATACCCAACAGGGAAGGAGGGTATTATGACAGAAATGATGAAATCCGTGAAAAGAGGGCGACCCATGAGGCGGTGGCCAATGCCAGGGGTACTGGGTGGGTGGTCAGAGTGGTTATGTCCATGTACTTCACACTTGGGCAGAATCTGGGCTGGGGGATGGGTTGGTGGTGAAGCTGGATGAAGAAGAGTCTAAGGAAGATGAAGAGCCAGAGGCAAGAGGTACATTTTTGTCTTGATGGAGGTCAATCCCGCACAGAACGATGAACAGGACCACCATACACGGACGAAGATGACAATGGAGCAACAAAAATGGGTGGATGAAGGTGCGTGATGGCAGCAGCTGAAGAAAGAGGAGCGATGATGGAGTCGACAGCAATGAGGATGGCGGAAACTGAAAGCATGCTCACCTCTCCAGTGGTAGTATCTCCATCGGACATCATCCTCGGAGCTGGTATAGGATCCTCCTCGAGCATGGGTGTGCGAGATCCTGGTAGTGGAAAGCTCGTGTCGATATTACCGGTGCTGTCCACTTCAGACAGTCACTCACCCGTTGAAATCACCTCCTGCTACAGCATCACTACACGCTCCCGTAGGAANATGAACAGGACCACCATACACGGACGAAGATGACAATGGAGCAACAAAAATGGGTGGATGAAGGTGCGTGATGGCAGCAGCTGAAGAAAGAGGAGCGATGATGGAGTCGACAGCAATGAGGATGGCGGAAACTGAAAGCATGCTCACCTCTCCAGTGGTAGTATCTCCATCGGACATCATCCTCGGAGCTGGTATAGGATCCTCCTCGAGCATGGGTGTGCAAGATCCTGGTAGTGGAAAGCTCGTGTCGATGTTACCGGTGCTGTCCACTTCAGACAGTCACTCACCCGTTGAAATCACCTCCTGCTACAGCATCACTACACGCTCCCGTAGGAAAGCATAATCTGCCTCGGACATGTGGAGGTAGCCCATGTCTGCCTCGCGTAGGATCAACTGTGCCTCATTGGATGCTACACATGCAGACTACAGAACTCTTGAGTACAACTCCATCTGTGTTCCTGCTGCTAAAGGAGATGGAGCTAGTGCCGATGAATCCACTTAGGGGTCAACCAAACTTACGACGTGCTGAGATGTTGTACAATCGGACGCAGCTAAAGGTCGCGCATCCCTACCACAACTCGTGTCTGTCGTACGAGGGGTGAGTGGTCGCATGCCTAGAGAGAAGGAGAAGGTAGAGTTGTAGGAGTCCGCGGAGCACGTGGAAATGTTGTCCGAGCGAGTAGTGCCACACTCGATGTCGATGTGATCAGCAAGGTCACCAAGAGATGAACATGCGAGGGCACAACTCAGCTCCTGCTGACGATTCGACTCCATTTGCGTGGTCGGATCTACAACATTTTCCTCAATAACCGGCGTAGTGCACACAGCTGTACAAGGCTCCTGCTTGACAATGCATGTCAAGGCGACCAGCAAGCGCACCTGGCGCTCACGCACTGTCTCGCCATAAAGAGTGGTCGCTGTCACCCGCTCGATGATGGAGTATGGCCCATCATTTGAATCTTACATGTGTGTCAATACTCTGCCGTGTGTGCTGAATCCTGCAGACTCAGAGAACGTGGACGACTCCTGACGTTGAAGCTCATCCAGAGGTAGCGCCGATGAAAAGGTCGAGCCTGCCGTGACTGCTACAGTATCTATCCCAGTGACATCTCTCAGTAATGCTACTCTCAAGAATGTCTCAACCTCTAAAAGACCAGTTGGTCCCCTCTGCTCCATCACTACGACCGTCGCCGAGCTGCTGTGAGCCTCGTGCACCAACGCCCCTAGAATTCCGCAAGGGGCATCCTAAGCCATCCGGGACTCCTGTGCCACCGTCGGGCTGCCAATGGTCGGATTCGCGAGTGGCACCGCCCAGGGATGCAGGGCTTGTACTCCTCCTGATCCAACTTGCTGCTGTAGAACGTCCGGCTTATGCTCCAGCGTGGATGTTGAACTCGATGACACGCATGTCTCATGCACTGTAACCTCCGTCGCAGTGGTCTGAGCCCACTACACAAACTCCTCCAAAAGTCCAGTAGACGCATCCCGATCTGTACGGGACTCCTGTGCCACCGTCGGGCTGCCACCGGTCGGATTTGCGAGTGCCACCACCCAGGGATACGGAGCCTACACTCCTCTTGATGCAACCTACTATTGCTGAACGTCCGGCTCCTGTCCTAGTATGGATGTCGGCCTCGATGACACGCATGTCTCATGCATTGTAACCTCCGCCGGCCTGTTGCACAAAATCCCCCAAAATTCCGGTAGACGCATCTCGATCCGTACGGGACTCCTGTGCCATCGGCGGGCCGCCACCGGTGGGAGCCACAAGTGGCACCGCCTAGGGACGCCAAGCCTGCACTCCTCCTCATGCAACCTGATGCTTCAGAAGATGTGGATCTAGCCCGGACGTGGAAGTCGAGCTCGATGATGCGCAAGTCTCCACCATGAACGCCGTATCGGGATCAGACTCCACATCATGTGCTGCCACCGGATCATCTGCATATGCCTGAGCTGACACTCCAACACGCGGTACGGCGGGGGAATGAATCCTGTTGCTTTTGTCACAGAAGGCAATGTGCGATGACCACACTCCCCCTCGACAGGTACAACAACGAAAGCCGAGGAGGTGGGAGCATCTCTCAAGACTGGCACGAGCACGCCGTGCGGAGCGCTGACGCCGATGCCACGTGGACACACAACTGGAGCAACTACACAAAGACATGTCATCTGAAGGAGGCGTCTTGGTGGCAGCAGACGACAGGGTTGAAAGGATGGTGGCAGCGTGGAACAGGCCGACAGGTGTGACTAAAGGGAGACCATCAGGTGAGAATGTAGGAGAGGATGAAGGGTATGAGATCAAAGAGACCGTCGAAGAACAAGTAGCAGAAGCACGCTCGGTGACGACGAGTTCACAAAGTCGCTGTACCATCTGCCTCAAGCCATGGATCTCGACGAATGTGGTTGCCAGAGGTCCGGCTAGGGGATCTTCCAACACTCGAAGATCCGCATGCTCTGGAGGACGCATGCTCGGACAAGGCTGAAGCCAAGGTGGATGCCTGTCGCGAGGGAGTGTCTGGTAGCAATGCCAACCATGACATCCATCACCATAGTAGTAGCAGGCGAACGGGTAGGACGTCTACTTAGATGTCTGCACACTCATCTCATGCACAAGACAATGGATAGGTGACAAGGGCACCTACTCCCGGTGGTAAACACCAAGCTACGGGAGAGGATGAGACTAGTAGACACTGGTCACTCCTACACGTCACGGTAACGAGTTCAACAAATGTGACCAGACGAGAGGAGCTGCACTACCACAGCACACCCGGAGAAGGGAGTCTCACCAGCTGCGACTACTTGTGCAGCTACCACTAAAGGAGCAAAAATTGCTCCAAGAACAGAAGGTTTGGCGGTTGCATGTGCAACTGCTGCTCCAAGTGGTAGAACACTAAGCCCTCGAAGATGGAAAAACCCGAATACGCCGTCAATCCTGCGGATTGAAGTGTGGGGACCAATCCACGGGCCCTAGAGAGACGTCGGTCCATGACGCGTCTCGAAAAGGTAGTCGTTGCCGACAAGAGTTCACTGTTGGTCGAGAAAGGGAGACTGCAAGCGCTGCTGCAACTATTTTGCACTATACAGTCGCCGCCATTCCACCACCACCACTACTACTACTGCGGAAGCTATTGTTGCTACTGTGGTTGCTACCACTGCGGATGATGTTGCGGCGGTTGCTTGAGGGGTTGCGTCTAAGGTTGTTAATGGCAAGTATTCAAAGTTTTTTTGTTCATTTTTTTTCCTTCTTGTCCACACCCCCTTTTTTCTCTCTTCACCACTCGCTCTTAGGTGCACCCCTTTCATATGTTTTCTTTTCTCTTATCCCCCCTATTCTCAATTGCTCCAAAGTTGAAGGAATGGAGAAAACGAGAAAGGGGGGTGAGGGGGAGGGGGGGAGGTGTCCGGCTTGTCCGGCCCTCCCTCCTGTGCACGCTCGCTCGCTTGTATGAGCGGGCGAGCAAACCACGGAGGGGGGGGAGGGGGAGGGCGCCCCTCTCTCACCGTCGGCCCCCCATCCGCTGGTCGGCCGACGAGGCCGACGGGGCCGACAGGGCCGACGGGGCGAGGGGCTCACGGGCCTCATGGGCCCCTCCGAGGGACCCCTCGAGAGGGGGGCTCGACGGGCAAACAGGCCCCCTCCGAGGGGGCCCCTTTGTGAGGGCTCGAGGGGGCCTCTCCAAGGGGGATCCTCGGAGGAGGGCTGCTGCGGCAACCGCTGCTGCTGTCGCTTCCACTACTACTACTGCTACTCAGCGCAGCAAATGCCATTGTTGCTTGCTGCTTTCGTCACTGCTGATACTACTGCTGCTTTCGTTGCTCCAGCTGCTGCTACTACTCTACACAGCAGTTGCTGCTGTTGCTTGCAGCTGCCGCCGTTGCTGCTTGTTGTTGTTGTTGCCGCGATTGCTGATGCTACACGCTTCTACTACTACTGTTGCTGCTGCACGCTACTGCCATTGCCGTCGCTGCTGCAACACCTACTGTTGCTTCTGTTATGCGCTGCTACTACTACTATGCGCTGCTGCTGCTGCTGCTATGCGCTGCTACTGTTGACGCCGCTACTGCAGTGGTTGTTGCGCTACTATAGTTGTCCTTGCTCCTGTTGGTGTTGCGCGTAACAACAGCTACCGCTACTACTACTGCTACCACTTGCAAAGTTGCTGAGAATGCCAGCGCCCGCCGTTGCTGCTCTTGTTGTGAAAGGCTGATCTGTCGCCACAGATCCTGTTGCGCAACACCGCAGCTGCCACTGCTGCTACGTCTGTTGCTGCTACTACTGCTGCTACCGTTGTCGCTAATGCTGCTGTGCGCGGCTCACCGTCTCTGTGGCATTCACATGTAGTCACTTTGCGTTCCCTCTTGCTCTTGCCGGCGTGGTGCCACATGGCGCATTCTCTCTGTGTTCCACCCACTGCTGTTGCTTCTGCTGCGTCTGCTGCTTACACACCCCCCTGTGCTCTCATACCAAGTTAGAATTCAATTAGGGCATGCAGGCCCATGGAAACATGAACATGAGCTTAATATGTGACTACAATGCAAAACGGCAAGAATTTGGCTGTCTAGAACGCATAATATGAAAGAACAATGAGAGTTTATAAATGTGCCCTCAGCAAGCTTATGTAGGAGCGCTGGTAGCTAGCCGCACCGGACCCCGTCACCCTCCCTGAACCCCAACGAGTTAGTGGGGAGAACACACTACATATAACATGTGAACAACAAAGGTGGTCTCCTCGAGGCACAGGAATAGCTCTCCGAGTGCCCGGGTCTTGACCACCAAGAAAATAGAAGCAATGCTAGAAACACTCGGAATCAGCGTCCAGACATCACAAACAGCTTTCCAAATATCGGAAGCACTACTACAGCCATCGAGTCTCCACGTCACACCGGTACAGTCCACCGGGTGTGCGCATCTCAACCCACTGAGAAAACTCTCCTAGCTCCCGACAAGCCAACAGCGCGGGTCTCAACCCACCGGAACGCAACGATCGCATCTTGCCGGTGCTATCGTAGGTGCTAGAGAAGTGTCGGGACACTCCGGAGGCCGGTCGTGTTGTCACGCTCTCCTCTACTCTATACCACCAAAATGGGGTACATGGGTAATCACTCGGGGTCATCGTGACGGGTGGAAGCCACACAAACCAATACAAGGACGGAGTTGTGATATGTCCATCGTTTCGGTCGATGTATCAGCGATGTCCATAGTCGAAAACGAAATACACTCGGTGTCCAAAGTGAAAAACGGAAAAACTGCGCTGTCCATAGTTGGAAACAACATGACAGCGGTGCCCATATATTTCGTCGCGCGAGCGAAAACGGGTACGGTTGATATATATTTCATGTTTATATCACATTTGACATGTTTCTGGACTTCGAGCTCTGCCGGTCGTCATGAGCTCCTAGGAGGAGTTTCGTGGTGAAACCTCCCTACGAGCTCGCGATGACCCTGCCAAACCCCCCATTCAAACTAGTGGGCTTGTCGTAGGTTTGGGGGGATTTGCAGGATGTGGCGCACGCT
>SZWC01005472.1:41902-66423 GCA_023375785.1 Penium margaritaceum | reverse complement strand
GGAGGGAGGGAGGGAGGCAGGGAGGTTGGGAGTGAGGGATGGAGGGAGAAAATAGGGGGGGGGAGGGAGGGAGGGAGGGAGGAAGGGAGGGAGGGTTGGAAGGAGGTAGGGAGGAGGAAACGGAGGGAAGGAGAAGGGAGGGGGAGGTCGAAATGGAAGGATGGAGGGCGGGGATGGAAGGGGGGGAAGGGATGGAGGGGGGAGGAAGGAGGGAGGGTGGAAGGGAGGGAGGGATGAAGGGAGGCAGGAAGGAGGGGAAGGAGAGAGGGAAGGGAGGAGCAAGGGAGACGGAGGGAGAGGAGGGCGAGGGAGAGAGGAGGGAGAGGGAGGGAGATTGAGGGAGATTGAGGAAGACGGAGGAAGAGAAAGAGGGCGAGGAAAAAGGGGCAAATGAGAGAAGGGGGGATAGAGAGGGGGGGTGGGGAGAGCGAGCGAGAGAGAGAGAGAGAGAGAGAGAGAGAGAGAAAGAGAAGGGGGAGGGGATCAGGAGGGTGGGGAGTGGGGGGGAGGGGAGGGTGCGAGGGTTTGATGAGGAAAAGAGGAAACACTGATGTGCCGGAGCAAAGAATCATTCAAGGGGAGGAGAGATGGAGGTGTGAGGGTACAGAGATGGGAACAGGAGAGGAATAAAGAGAGATGGGAGAAGAGATGGGAACAAGAAAGGTACGGACGAACAAGGGAAGATGAGGGAGAGGGGTTGAGGAAGTGAGGGAGGGTGAGAGGAGAAGCAGAGTGAGGAGAGGGAGTGGGGGAGGGAGGAAGGAAGAGGGAAGAGGAGAGGGCGAGACGTGCAGAACAACGAAGGGAGGCTGGGAGGAAGGTTGGAGCGTGGGAGAAAGGGAGCGAGGGCAGGGGTGCATGGAGAGGAGGAGAAGGGAGGGAGAGAGGGAAGGAGGGACGGAGAAAGGGAGGGTCAGATTGAGGGAGGGTGAGAGGAGAAGCAGCGGATCGTGCCTGAATTCCGCCAGCACGGTGGTGCCTCTTGCCACCAGAGTGTACAGCAGAGGCATGGCGCCACGTTCTTCTTGTGCGGCTGTGCTGTGGTGTGCTCTGCTGAGCTGTGGTGTGCTCTGCTGTGCTGTGGTGTGCCCTGCTGTGCTCGCGCGGTGCTGGTCCCGGGTCCCACGGGCAGCGGCGGATAGACCCGAACGTGCCGGGGGGACAGAAGGCGTGAGGATGATCGTTTAAGAGAGTGGATGAGGGAGTGGACACGTCGGGCGCACGGTAGTGAGAGAGAGATTAAGATTCTCCGGAGGAATGGCACGGGTTGAGCGTGCTGGGGGAAGGTTGCTTCTTCCTACTGACAATTGGTTATTTTCCCTCTTCTATTGGTTTGCCATTAGGTCTACCCACTCTATCCATTTTACAATTTTTAACCCCATCTTCCCGTTCACTACTTTTACCCCATGAACCCCATTACTCTTTCTCCAGGAAAGAGTGTCCCGTTTCCGATCTCATGAGAAAACCCAATGAGATGAGGTTGTGCATGACTATCGTTACCTTCTTTGAGCTCTCTTCCCAACACTTTTCCCACTCACGTCATCATTGTGTAATTCCTCCGTGTTACACCAAACGGAACGTAGATGGTGAACAGGTAGGATCTTTTAGGCAGAACACTGTTTATATTTTGGGACACTTGCACAATGTACAATTAGCGGTAAATATACTTCGATGACAAGTGTCGAAATGATCGAACAAATACATACAAGCGTCGAATTACAAATGCGGCGTTGTCGGGGTCATTGGGTCGATCTTAGAGCGACGCGTGTGGATTCGCGTCGTGAGTGGTTGAATCGAGAAGTTCCACCAAGGAATTGAGGGGCTTCCAAGATCGACGGTGGAAATGCGAGATGCATCTTTATAGATCACAATGTATCTCGATGCATCAAGAATTCAACCGAAATGTTGTGATACTTCTATCGATGATTCGCGAAAGTGGTCAAAGTTGTTAGAAAATACGGGAAGGTTTGCTCAAGGGCGAGGGCAATTGGCCGAACTTCACTCGACCGTTGGGGCGAAAAAGTGAGGTCTCATCGATGGGCTATTTGTGTAACGACGAAGATGCCCAATTGGAAAGATTAGGGACCCGTGTAAGTCTTGTACCTAATACTTTCCCCCCTTGTGGTGGCAGCAGTATCTGTCGATCAAATGATCGACGTTGAGAAGGTTGTCATAGGGTTCCCAGCTGTTGTGCGCGGCGTCGTGGCCGTGCCATTTGACAAGGCATTATGTCGTTTTGCCACGTTGTCGATGGCCAAGAATTTCCTCGATGACGTACTTGAGTCTCCTCGTCCACTCGCACAGTAGGGGGAGGTACATCCTTGCCAGGAAAGTTCTCTCCGGGGTCTTGGTAGTGCTTGAGTCTGCTGATATGGAACACCGGGTGAACGTGCATAACATCGGGGAGTTTGAGTCGCGTGACCACATGGGTTTGCATGTGCTTGATCTCAAACGGTCCCAACCATCGAAATTTGAGCTTCATACAGTCTGGTCCGCGAAGTTTGATGTTGGCCGAACTGAGGAGAACTTTGTTACAACCAGCAAAAACTTCATCGTTGCGATGTCAGTTAGCTACTCGTTTCATCGTCGCATGTCTTTGCGAGTGTCTGCCACGTTTCATCCGAGATGGTGGAGAAGTCACGGCGTTGGACGTCAACCACGGGACTGCTGCTCTGGTTGTGTAGTCCAGCGGGTGTGGCGGGAAGTTTGCCATGTACCACTTCAAATGGAGTTTTGCCCGTTGCGGTGGAGAACGTCGAATTGTATGCGATTTCAGCGATCGGGAGTTTTGTGCCCAGTCCGTCCCATGTGGTTTGCATAATGTTCGGATTAGTTGTTTAAGGGTCTAGTTGGTCCGCTCGGTTTGGCCATCGGTTTGAGGATGGAACGCCGTTGAAAGTTGAAGAAGACTGCCATAGTGAATCATCGTTTCATACCGAAAACGGCTGGTAGAATGATCGTCCCTGTCGCTCGTGATGGTCCTTGGGATGTCGTGTAGCCGTACGATGTTGTTTTTAAATAGCCATGCTGTTCCTTCGGCGGTGACGGTGGTCGTCGTCGGGCTAAAGTGAGACATTTTGGAAAACCTGTTGACAACCACAAGGATTGCATCATGTCCTTCAGGTGTGACTGGTAATCCCATGACGAATTCCATGGAAATGCCGGTCCATGGTTCCGTCGGAATGGGGAGCGGCTGCAGAAGTCCGAGTGGCCATGTACGACAGGATTTATGTCGCTGACACGTGTCGTAGGAGTTGGAGAAGTTGGCCACGTCGGATTGCATCTTGTCCCAACATTGGTGTTTCGCAAGCTTCTTCAACGTCTTTTCTTCTCCAAAATGTCCAACTGGACCAGTGTCATGGCATTCTTCGAGCAGCATGCGGCGGAGTTCATCGTTCAGGGGAACAACCACCTAGTGAGTGAATCGTTGCCGCCAACAAGGTAAAACATACAAGAATTTTGCCTTGTCGCATCCCCCATGCTTGTCGTAGCCTCGTGTGAACAACTGCTTGAGGTAGAGATCTCGCTGGAACTGTAGTGTCCCGGCCTCAGCCATCAGATCTGGTCGGTGGCCAAGCGCATCTATCGAATTGGTTGCGACTAGCCAGTACTTGACATTATAGTCAAACCCAGATAGGAGGAACTCCATCCATCGGGTTTGACGTCAACTAAAGTTTGCCTATGTCTTTGAATACTTCAGCGCATGATAGTTTGTGCGTACGATGCATCAGCGACATTTAAGATAGCACCGCTTTGTCTTAAATGCATGTGCTACCACCAATATCTCTCTCCTTCTTGTATACAACGTGGTTGAGTTTTGTTCCTCGCAGTTTTCGCGACATGTATCTGACCGGTTGCCCTCTCTTGCCATGATGTTAGAGGAGGAATACGTTGATGGCTTGACCTGAGGCGTCCGTAGCCATGGCGTAGTCGACCGTCGGCTTACTCAGCTTATTGTGGAGCAGGCACCAAGGTCATAGCGTACTGCAAGGCAGTGAATGCTTCTTATTCGCAGTCTTCCCACCGCTAATCGTTTTTTGTTTTATTGAGATCAGAGAGAGGCGTTGACACTCGAGTGTAGTACCGTACGAAGCATCGGCAATAATTGCAGAAGCTAAGAAAAACTTGAATGTCTCGGACGTTGCTTGGTGTGTGCAACTAAGCAACTTCTGCCACTTTTTTTTCAGATCCATGGTGATCCGCCCGCCCTTGATGACGTGACCCAAAAACTCGATGGAACGGTGATCACAATCGCACTTCAAGTTTTTTTCAAGAAATTACTCCCTTTGTGAAACTTAAAGAACTTCTTGGAGATGACCAGCGTGCACCTCCGGGGTGCGAATGTACACCAGAAAATGATATCGAGATATACCACGATAAAATCATCGAGGTACGAGTAGAAAATGTTATTCATTTCCGCCATGAACCTCGTTGGGGCATTCGTATGTCCAAACGGCATGACCGCGAACTTGAATTGCCCGTAGCATGTTTGAAATGTCGTCTTCTCGGTGTCGACGTCTACCACGTAGATCTTGTGAAAAACATTGCGTAGGTCGATTTTGGTGAAAATCCGAGCCCCTCGGAGTTGGTTGAAAAGCTCCTCAGCTCAGAGAAGAGGGTGGCGGCTTTTAATGGTGTATTCGTTCAACGCCTGATAGTTCACACACATTCGCATTTTCTGACCTTTGTTTTTCACGAATAATACTGGTGCGGTATACGGTGACGTGGATGGGCGGGATAACCCTTGACCAAGCATCTTGTCGAGCTCTTTTTTCAGCTTGGTCATCTTCGCTCATCTAATACGCCCCTCAAATTATGGGTCAACTGCCCGGTTTTAGCTCAATGCAATGGTCAACGCCGCATTGAGGTGGTTGGTTTTTTTAGAGTTCATTGGGGAAGAAGTGTGCAAACTCTTGGATGAGTGGTGCGAAATCTTTGGGTACCATTGCGGACCTTGTTGATGTTGATGAGGCCAATGAGGCTAATGAGGCTGATGAGGCCAATGAGTCAATTTTTGCCAATTTTGCTTCCTCCATTGGCTTGAATTGTACGAGTCACACATGAGCTCCTCGTTGTATGTAGTACGTGGCCACGTTGAGCGGAATTGGCTACAGAGGTTGTCGCTTTTCAGCTACCACGGCTTCCTACGTTGCTTCCACCTCTCTTACTTCCGCTGTCGTCTTCCGCCCCATGCGCTGAAGTTGTCGCTTGGCATTTTCAATTTCCATGTAGACGTCGCCACTGTTCTAGTCAACCTACGAATGGTGCCAGCACAGGAAATCCTGTCCGAGAATGATTTTGTGGTCACTCATTGGATAGGACCTCCTTACTGTTACATCTCGTAGATCTCCCACTTGCAGTCGTAGTGGATCTCGGAGGCTCCGTATTTACAATCTTCTGTCAACGGTTCTCCTTTCAAAGACCCAAGTTTTGGTCTTCAAACCCAGTTTGCAAACCATGTTGTTCCTTACAAAAATGTGAGAAGCTCCTCCATCCAATAAAACTGGTACCTTTCAGCGACTCTTACAACCTTGGGATTACACTTTTAGCAGTTTCGTAGGTTGGTTATCCTCGTACTCTTTGTCAAACTTTGCAATCTCATGATCCCTCTGCAATGTCTTAAGCAGTTCAGATGGGCAGTCATTTGATGGAGATCGCTCCTCACGGACAAGAGTTGTGCCTTTCACTCCTACCTTTTTCCGTTCCCCGACTCATTTTTCTACTACTTCCCCCCTTTTTGGCTTGCTGCTTGCTTCGGCAGTTGCGAGTGATATGCGCAACATTTCTACATTTATAGCAAGTGCTCGTCTTTCTCTAGTCCACACTGTCTACTTTCATCGGAGTCAAATAGTCCCCCCACTGGATTTTTCCGTTCCCACGATAATGATGGTTGGAAGGTTGCTAGCCATAGGATTCCTATATCCGAGCCTTGTAGTCAGCGCTGTCGATCATTTTTGCTGCTGTGATCATCCACAGTAAGTCATTTTGGATGCCAAAAATGGCAAGTACTTGTCACATGCCTTGTTAGAGGCCATTGTTCCAGTGAAAACAGAGCAATTCACGAGTGATGTCTGCACCAGTAATGATCTTACATAATCTCCACGTGTACTCTCCCATGCTAGACTGATAACAAAGACGCTGGAGCTTGTACCGAGCGTCATACCTCTCGTTCATTCATCCAAATCATACGAGCATTACGTGCAAGAATTCGTACCGGTCAGTTGGTAGCATCAGCGCGTCTTGCCATTGCGGGTTGATTTGCTCCAAGGGTAGAACGCCAGTGGTTGATGATATGAGACAAGCGCTGTTGGCCACTGATGAGGCCCCATTGGTCTCCGGATGCTGTTAGATCAGACCACCAACTTAGTATCATTTTGTCCAAAAGCGTCCCGACGAGGTCAATCTTCTTTCAATTGTTGTTGACCTCGGTAAAGTACACCTACAGACGTGTCAGCCACATCCAAACCGTTGGTCCCGTGGAATTTTCCGGATCAAATGGTTTGGGAGGGGCCGGGCAAATCTTGTGTTTGCTCGAGAGTTGGGTACTTCTATCGACAAGAACCGCCTCCTAGGAACATCAATTGCGATGAGCCTCCATCACGATGGTAAGTAGTTGGAGCATGTGGGTGTTGATCGTCTTGAGCGTGGAGATACGGTGCGCTAATTCCTCCTTAATCTACGCCTGCCGTCCGGTGCCACCTGTCGTTCCTACTATAGATGTTGAGGCTATTGGTAGGGACGGCTGGTTTACCATTGTTGGATCAGCGACCGGGTTGGTCATTGCAGTCACCGCGGTTGACCAGGCCGCCACATAACCTGCCACGCTAGCATTGAATGCCGCTTCAGGGTTCACGTACATAGGCACGTTTTGCTCCTCCATTTCCGAAGTCGTCGCCAAAGACCCGCTCCTCATTGGCGGATGTGCTCATGTGATTCATGTCGTAGTCACAAAGTCTGCAAAGTCTTGACGTGCGAGATGCGTGGACGGCTTGTGCTAGGTAGTCTTTCGGATGGGTAAAGAAGTCAGATGCCTCTCCTACACCACTGCACTCTGATACCATGTGCAATGCTGAATAGGACGTAGATTGTGAACAAAAAGAAATTGTGAGGCAGAACACAGTTAAGAATTTGGGACACTTAAGCGATTTGTTTTCAATGGTAAGTGTACTTTGATGACAAGTGTTGAACGGATCTGGCACATAAATACCAGTGTCGAGTTACAAATGAGACGTGGTCGGGTTCATTTGGTCGATCATCGGGGGATGCGTGTGGAGCCGCGTAGTGAGTGGTCAGATTGAGAAGCGCTATTGAGGAATTGGGGGGCTTCAAAGATCGGCGACAATGATACAAGATGCATTTTTATAAATCTTGATACATCTTGATGTGTCTAGAATTTGAATGAAAGGCCGTGATACTTCTGTCGATGATTCTTGAAAGTGGTCAAAGTTGTCAGAAAGTGCGGGGAGGTTTGTTGGAGGACAAGGGCAGTTGGCCGAATTGCCCTTGACTGTTGGGGTAAAACTTGAGATCTCGATGCGCGGTGGGTTATTTATGTAATGACATAAATGCCCTCTTAGAAAGATCAGTAACTCGTGTATGTATGGTACGTAACACTCCATAGGCCTTGGCGAGAATCAGACTTGGTTGTCATCAATTTTCACTCGTTGACCTCTGGACTAACCTCACATGTTAAGCCAAATAAAATGTAGATGGTGAGCGCGTAGAAGTTGCAGAACAAGAGCCAAATTGGGGAAATGTGACACTTGAATAGTTTGTAACTAGTCTTAAGTGTACTTCGGTGAGTCAGAACTTCAACAGCCATGTGTACGGAAACAAGAATGAGGCATACTTGAGGTTTTGGGTGCTCTAGTTGAGGGACGCTTATGAAACATCATGAATGGTTGCTTCAAGAAACTAAGCGCCTAGGGGGTTTCAAGATTATTAAAGTGTATTTCTTCATAAAACCAGGGCATTGCAGATGAGTCGACCAAATGATGTAAAGAAAGTTACAAAGTCCAATAGTTGTGTTGATCCCTATAAAAAGTGGTCGGACCTCTTAGAATGTTTTGAAGAAAAAAAAACAACGGTTAATGCGATTGGCCAAAAATCCCCCAGCAAATTAGCAGCAGAATTTGAGAGGTAACACAAGATGGTCCATCTATGTAAGAGCAGAGGTATTCACACGCTGGGTTTAGGAACCTGTTGATGCCTAGAACCGAATAATCCCCCTCTATTAAGTGACGTAGGTCAGTTAAGGGCTATCAATGTTCTTATTCTGATCATCGACGTCTCTAAGATTGACGCGATGTTTCTAGTTGTAAACCTTGTTGTATTATTGTTATATTGTCGCCTTGCACTATGGCTTTGCTTTGTCGCCTATGTCCAAAGACGCCTTTGACTTTATACTCCATTTCCTAGTCCCCTTTGATGAGTGGTAGCAGGGATGCCTCTCTCCTAAGGCAGTGCTTATTGGGGATGCAATAGAGTTTGAGTCCGGCGTTTGTAGAACACCGGATGGATGATTATGCCATATTCCAAGTGGAGCTTGGCGAAAATAGGTGCTTCATCTCTTCGATGGCAAACGGGCTTAACCACCTGGGTTTTTATGTTACCCAATCCAACCCCACACCTCGATATCTTCCAATATCAGTGTGCCACAATATCCAACATTCAATTCACTATCCATCTGATGCTTGTCAGTTGTTGCATGTATGACCAATTGCCTTACCCATCAAACTGTGTGTTAACAAGTGCATTGGGAGGTGAACAAAACTAGTGAGCATGGGTGGTCCACAAAAGCTACAAAACATCACATAAAGCCCATTATGGTTTTCATTTTGTACAACAAATGTACATCTAGGCTTTGAAGGCATGCATTCATGTAGATGTTTCTTGAAAAATGTTTCCATGCAAGAATACACTTTTTGATACGCTGATCGACGAGTGCGTGCCATTTAGGTGATTAACCAAAACTCAGTTGTTGGCTTCACGGTTGATTGTGTCTTGCAAGTATCTGACGTATCTCATCCCAGATGTTGCATAATTCTTATCGGTGGATTTTCATGGCAAGTATGGTTATGGAACTTTGTGAACATAGAGAGGTTGCAATGAGTTTACCAAGTACCAATTTAAAAGGATTTTTTCTTGCCACTACGGAGGTCGCAAAGTTTTGTGTGAGGATGGCAATCGCTAGTTTGCCCCTCCAATCATTGCCTTGCAACTTGCACAGAGTTTGGAGCACTTGCTTGATTGCATACCAAACCCCAGCTTGTGCAAAAATGCAACAACCACAATCAACCTGGACACACCAGGCTATATTGTAGGAAGTGACTGAGGGATACAAAGTGTATGAGGGAGGAGATTGAGGGAAAGACGTTAGAGGATTTAGACAATGAAGAGGAGGGGGGTGATGAAAACAATGAAGAGACTCAGCTCAAGGTGACTCTTGGAGTTGAAAACAAGCAGTTTGACTTCTCAAGATTTGTATTCAATGCATCAAAAGTACTTAAAGGGCATGTTCAAGCCCTAGACATGTACAAATAGTTTGGTATGTTCAAGAAAGGTGAGACTACTGCGGCTAGCCCAGTGGAGTGATGTCCAAGGTTCAAAAACTTGGCAACTTCCTTGCACAAGATAACCTTGGAGAATACAAAGCTTACGAGGTTTGTCTCAGCCATTGTGAAGGCATCAATGAGGTCACCCAACTCACACACAACATCCTGGAGGATTCATTGCATCATCATTGTCTCTTCCTATGTTAGAGAACATCTTATCGCATGACAGTCTGGAACGGTTGGGACCGCCACCTCTAATTGTAGCCTGAACCACTAGGACCGCTACCAACCGGAGTATTAGTCATAGCTCCTGTAACCATTTTATTATCTCTCCAAATCCATTTTATCAGCATCAGCCGCTCTGCATGCCTATGAGCCACTTTGTCTCTGTACCACACTCAAACCCCGGTGCTACTAGAGTTTCCTGGAGGTTCTCTCTCACGACCCACCAATTCTAGCAAACATCTGTGAGTGTGACTAAGACTTTTCCTGACATCATAAAGGTCTATCAACCTAGAAGATGTTCAACACGCTAAGAATGTTGCTACAGGGTTGGACGCCTAGCAAGACATTGCGCCTAGTTTTGAGCCAAGCTCTATTAGGGTTTTGTTGATGAGCTGTTCATCGGCTCCTGCTGAGCTTGTACATAGTATTGGTGTGCTTTGTATACTTTAATAGGATAGGAGCTTCTACATTCTCTTCTAATTATTTCTCCAGGATTTTCTTGGCACACCAAAGGTCGTTACATGAAAGCAAGGCCCTCCTATTCTTTGACGTGGTCATGCAAAATTCCAACAACCATGAGATTTTTTGTAGTCACTCGTTAGTCAACTTCTTGAGGCCACTACATCTTATAGTTCTTCAATTTCTATTCAAATGTTTTGCAAAGTTGAAGAATACATATTTTATTTTTAACAAAATTCCTAAAAAAATCTTGGTTTTGTTTTTATATGCAAATTCAAAACCATCTCATTGCCAATAAGATGTTCAGAGGCTTTCCATTTGTTCATCCCTACACCAAGTTGTGGCTCGTGGATTCCATCTATTGAAACCGTAGTATTATTACCAATCTGTTTTCTTTGAAGTCCACATTATACTTCACAATTTGGAGAAGCCCTTGGATGTGGTGTTTTTGCCATCCATAGTTGCAACTGGTCCATGGGATATGATTTGTTATGTCTACTCTTGTACTTCCTTAATCTTCAACTCAAATGTTTTATGGATTCCCCCCCTGTTGGGCCTGCTGCCATCGTTTCCAATGTTTGCATGAAATGTTGAATAGCGCTTTACAAGTCTAACGCAACCGTTGATCTCGTTGACTGTTTTAGATCTCCATGAAAGAAAATTTTGCTTTGATTCTGGCATCCCTTCCCACATTAAGAGTGTTGTTGTTGTTGTTGTTGTTGTTGTTGTTGTTGTTGTTGTTGTTGTTGTTGTCGTCGTTGTTGTTGTTGTTGTTGTTGTTGTTGTTGTTGTTGTTGTTGTTGTTGTTGTTGTTGTTGTTGTTGTTGTTGTTGTTATTGTTGTTGTTGTTGTTGTTGTTGTTGTTGTTGTTGTTGTTGGTGTTGTTGTTGTTGTTGTCATGTTCTAGATTTCTGCATCTTCACATTGTCATTGGTGTTGTTGATTCAAGGAACTGCTATGATCATCTATAAGTCATCATTTGAGATGCGCAATATTACCATCACTCATAGTATCCTGTCGGTCCAGCTGCTGTTGTATTAAGAATATGGTTAACTAGAGGGAGGTCTTTTTTATTGCAGATTTTGGAAGAATGACATGGTTACAATACAGTTGTAACGATTGGAGCTTATGCCATGTGTCAAACTTGTTGTTTAGCTTTCCTAAACATGTGAGGATCTCATACAAAACATTTTTCAAGATTTCACAAGGAGGAAACAAGTAATTCTATGGCGGAATGAAATGCTCAAGATGTAAAACACCTGTGTGCAATGGCCTAAGTGTAGTTTTGTAAGTTGTTTGTTTTATTGTACTGGTATCCTACTCCTGATGGATATCCTTTAGATCACCCATCAACCTTGTTTCTTGCAAGGCGAGAAAAATAGGCCACAAATTCAATGTTTCTCTAGTTGTTGTTGACCGAGGCAGCGTTGATGCACATGCAAGTCCTTCAAGCACATCCAAGCGTTGGTCCATTCAGATGCTAAGGGTCTGAAAACTTTCGGAATTTTGGTGCGGTTTGGGTTTCACTTTGGTTGTTTCTCTCAGTGGGAAACAGTTGTCATTCTTGCACATTATGGAGGTCTTGTGCTGTCAAGGTGAGATTTCAGAGGATATGGTTGTCAATCCTCTCAACTCCACGTGATTCTTGTTATTGTTTGTCATTAATGTAGGCCTGTTGGTTTGAGGCACTTGTTATTGTACCAAGTTCCTCTCTATTTGATATTTTTTTTGCTTAGTGGGTTTGCTTAGCCTCATGGGTTTGTTAACTCATTTGCCATAAGAGTCGTAATTGTCGTGCCATTGTCCATGAAGCATATTTCTACTTCCGCCTAGGCTACTTTGAGAGTGTCGCGAATCACTTACTATTGTCCGTCCATTGCGAAAGTATTTGTTGGACTATTGTTGCTTGTTTTTGGGCACACTCGCTCTGATCAACATTGTTGTCCCAATGTTTGTGGTTTTTTATATGTTTATTATGCACAAAATACTTGTTCAAGGTTGTTGTAGAGAAAGGAAGTGGCTGGTTTCCCATAAAGCACCATTTAAGGCCAAGTTTTGTGCCTAGAAAAACATAGATGGTGGATAGGTGAAGGATATATGTATCACATAAGACAAGATGTGAAAGTGTGGATTGCACGTATGCAAGTGTAGAAACAAGAATGAGGCACACTAGAGGTCTTGATCACTTAAGTCATGCAACACGAGCGATGTCATGTGACGAATGGCAACTTAAACAAAATGCTTTGAGTAGTCGGAGGGGTTTAGAGAATATCAAGACATATTCATAAAAGTGATGCAATGTGGAGAATTTGACCAATTTTCTTCAAAAGATTGATACAATTCATGATAGTTCCGTTGACACTATGCGAAGTGGTTGAAACTATGATTACCTTCTGCAACACAACACATGTAATGAAGGTAGCTAGTTAAGAATGCACACAATCAATCGACGTGAACATATGGAGGTCATCGCGTGATGGGCCATGAGTAAACGGGCAATGATTTCCATGCGCTCTATTTTGGTTCTCGTGTATGATGTGGATGCAACCAACAATTCCAAAGGTTATTGTTTTTGGTGAAATTGCTAATGTATCCGTGCAAGTGTCAAGATAAGCTTGAGATATCCGTAAGTTGAATATCAACCACGTCATAACCAAATATTAGATATGACGCCACACCCATTGGATGGCCATGCCCGATCGGCGATGCAAGTCAATGATCAAACTAACCCAGGATGGTGATGTGTCACCCCCTCATCACAAGAATCATGATCGAGCGATTGCCCCTTTTTCTGGGACTTGCAAACCCCCATTCGTAGATTTAGGATTTTTTATGTTTACGCGGGTGGAGCCCACGCAAACATAAAATCCTTCATTCACGAATGGGGGTTGATGACTAAAAAAAGGCTAGTTACTCAATCGTGATCGAGAAAAATGCCTCCTTAGATTTTTTTTAGACAAATTCCAGTCCATTACATGCAAACCGCTTTCAAACCCTGCCCCAAACTACACTCGGGTTCTTAGGGTTCTGTTTTTGATTGAGCTCCTGGTATGCCTTGCGATAGCGGGGCCCAGCAGGTCCCCTTCCAACACAGTGGGTGTTTCGGACCCCCCACTCCAAACCCTCACAACTATGTGAGATAAAAGTCACAAATCCCTATGCTGAGGGGTTTGTGATTTTTTGTCATGTCTGATGACATCAACATGTTGTAACTGGATGGCATGTGGCGTCGCCATAGTGTGTTCAAATGTATAGAGTATTTTTTTGCATGCTTGTTGGATGTATCGTTAACAAAGAGCGAGAAAATCCCAGAATTGGATATGGCTTGGTTAATGTGTGAAACGTGGATATGGCAATAGATATTGAGAATTATGTGGATACATGGTCACTCCTTTGTATTGTTTTAGGAGGATGTTTTGCATGCTTTTTTTAATGTGAAGTTTTGGCCTAGTGTGGTTTTTGGGAGAAGATAGTGGGACCAGAAGGCAATGATGTGGAGGGAGAGGAGGTTTCAAATAAATTTCCTAACACACTCGCTTCAAAGTTTGCCTCACTTTATCATAGTGAATGTCCATAATCAAAATGTTCAACGTAAACGTGGCATGTAGTCATATCTTCACTTCAGGTTTTCAACATCTATGGCTAAGAATACCATCAACAGATTGAATGATTTTTAGTGTAGACATGAAAATGTTTGTTTACCGAAGTTGTAAGCACTTGCCAAATGCGGGTGTGGACTTTCAATGTTTGACTCTCTTGTGTAGAATCAAGACGTCAATCCCATAGTACCCAGGTGATCTTTATGTTCGAATTTAATGTTTTGAAGAGTAGTTGAAATTGTACCACTTTTTTGTTCAATGGATTGAAAGGAAGATTTAAATGATTATACATGTATTTGATCGAAAGTAAGGTGCTAGGGTAAAATTTGTCTTCTTGTGATCCAGGGTTAAACCAGCCATGGCTATTGGTGAGCCCATTTTACTTGCATGTTTTTAGTGTGGGTGTTTTGGTGTGTGTCCGAGATCCACTCTGGCAATCAGCATTGTCAGCTTCATCATGAGTGAGAGATAGCGAGAGCAAGAGTGGGAGAGGGACGTGCGCTTGTACCAGGTGTGCCAGTGATGTCAACACTTTGAGCCACGTCATCTCTACAAGCGCAATCTGCGGTGTGAGTGCTGTCATCAGTGACAATGCACCAAGCCCTCGCTTGAAGTTCAATGATTGATTGACGAAATTCAGGATCAGGAAAAATGGGTCAACCCAAATTCGCTGAATTAGGAACACGTGGATAGTTCAAAAGGCAAAAACCTGTTCAAAATTAAGGAACACATAATTGAAAAAATGTAGACCTACAATTCAAGAATCACTAGGGTAATTCATGTATAAACCCATGCAAATACCCCTCTGACTTAAACCAATGACCTCGCGGGCACACAATCATTCAAGAATCATGAATTGGTGAATATATGAGCAAGAAGACGTGGGTCCTAAACCAATGCATTGGTTTTGATTTCAACTTCATGGTTCATGAGTTTCCCCTCTTGAACAGTGATTCATAAATGATTTTGCAATAAGAGACAATGCTCGACAACATTGGATAACAACTTTGACTCCTATAAGCTCTATTCTTGAAGTCGATGGACACTCTTCCTATTTCCTCATCATGACGTTGTGCAAACGACACCTTGATGCATCTTTAATAGCATGTATTGCTGAATACATGCGAGGTTCAACGTGATGGACAAAAGGAAAGCATCCTGAAAAGATTGTAAACTATGAAGTAGATTCCACTAATCATGTTCAAAAGGAATTCGAGAGTACACGCCTTCATCATGGGCTTTTTTATTGGTCATAGCCGTCTACACAGGTAAGAATTTATTCAGGCTTTATGAACCATACCATGTACGCCAGAATCACCAATGAATCAACTAGAACTGTCAGATGGCTTTTGTCTCTGTAAATGATTTCGGCGCTTTTTACAACGTTTGCAAGCTCTCCTGGAGAACGGGAACTGGCGGGTCGTGTCTCATATCGCTTCTGATAGTTTTAAAATAAGACTCAACGCATAGGTTAAATATTGTGGAAATGCCATAATCACTAGTGATAACAAGGGCCAGGTTTGAGAGTCACAAAGTTGCATCTTGCATAAACAGGCCAGTCTGTAGAGAATGGTTACAAGTTTCTGACAAGTTTTATCACAATCGGATGATCAACTTTGATAGAGTATATCCACTACCAGACCTCCCCCCTAAGGAAGTTTATTACAACCACACAATAGCGCCCACTATGCGTAGCGTGGCTCCCCATGCCGAGCCCTTTGCGTGGTTATGGATTTTTTTTCTTTTATTGTTTTTCTTTTGGTTTTTTTCTGGTTGCGCGGTGTTGATCCTGTCTCTGTAGCTTCAAAACATGATGTTGGCACTGGCGCAAGCGGGTTCTGACCATGAGGGTCACGCACAACAATGTCCTCCACTCCAGCTTTTGATGGGCCATGTGTGATGCAGCGACTCAATCAAGTATTGGACGATTTCATAACCACGTGTTTCACTGACAGTGGAGGTGACATTTTGAACCGGTAACAGGTTGGGGTCACACGCCATGAATGATAGGCTTGAAAATTTGATAATGAAACATAGCTGATGGATTCTGTTCCGACGTGAAAGCTCATATCTCTCACCATCCTCGTGATTGGCTTTAACGATTTGATATGTTTGTGCCAGCATCGTCACCGCCACAACTGGTCATGAAACCGGAAACGACGGATAGTGTATTACCATGATGGTGTAGGATTCATGGATCCAAGCGTTGTACTCGGCACTGTTGATCCTTTTTGTTGCTATGATCATCTGTGGTAAGTCGTTCTGGATGTCAAAAACAACGATTGATCGCGGGATATTACACTTAAGGTTGTTGTAATGAAAACCAAGTTTGTCGAGGGTGATGTCTGCTCCGGTGATGATCTCGCAGAATCTCAGTGTGAACTCCGCCACCCTTGATTGCTGACGTAAACGTTAAAGCTTGTACCATGCATTGGAATTCTTATTCAGTCGTCCAAAGCGTGCAAGCATCGCGTGCAAAAATTCATTCCAATCGGTTGGTGGCATCAGCATGTCTTGCCACTATGGGTTAATCTGCTCCAAGGGTAGAATGCCTACGGACGGCGATATGAGACGGGCGTCGTTGGACATTGATGATGCTTTTCTGGTCTCCAGCTACCGTTGGATGGTCTTAGAGCGGACAACCAACTTAACGCCGTGCCACACGAAAATGCCACCGCAAGGTCAATTTTCTTCTTATCGTCGTTGATTCCAGCAACGGTGAATTACACCTCCAAACTCACCAGCCACATCCAAACCGTTGGTCTTTTTTAGTTTGTATGATTAAACAATTTTGGTGGAGCGGGAAAAATACTAGGTTCGCTCAAGAGTTGAGAATTTCTCTCAACCAGCACAACATCACGTACGCTCGCTTTATGAAGAGCCTCCATCGCAACATTGAGTTGTTGGAGCAAGTGATTGTTGATCTCGTAGAGCACGAAATCCGATTTACTAGTTCCTTGTTGATCCATGCCAGTCGTCAAGGCCACGTATGGTCACCGATGTCGTCGTCAAGGCCGTTGGTAGGGATGGCTGGTTTGTCGTCATTGGGTGTGCGACCGGATTGGTTCGTTGAAGCCATAAGAGCTGCTTCAGCTGACGCATTGCCTTCCACGCCAACGTTCACTGGCACTTCAGGATTTGCATGCATTGGCACGTTCTGCTTCTCCATCACCAAAGTCATCGCCAAAGACCTGCTGCTGGTTGTTAGTTGCGCTTGCTTGTCTCACGTCGTAATCGCAAATTCTGCAAAGTTTTGACACGCGAGATTTGCTCACAACTTGTGCGAGGTACTCGTACGGATGGGTAAAGTAGTCAGATGCCTCTCTTGCACCGTTGCACTCTGATCCCAAGTGTTATGCCGAGTGGGGTGTAGATGATGAACAGGTAAGAGTTGCAAGGGAGAACACAATTTTCGAATTTGGGACACTTGAGCAATTCATAAACAACGGTAAGTGTACTTTGATGACAAGTGTCGAAATGATCGAATATATACCCATACAAGTGTCCAGTTATGAATGTAGCCTAGTTGGGGTTGTAAGTTAAATTGTCGAGCGTCGCATGCAGAGTTGCATCGTGAGTGGTCAGATTTGAGAAGGTCCTCCAAGAAGCTGGGGGTATTCAAGAATCGACGATGAAGATGGGAGATGCATCTCTATGAATCCACATTCGTCTCGGTGCGTCCAGAAGTCGACCGAAAGGTTGTGATACTTTTGATCGTAGGTTCGCGAGAGTGGTTGAAGCTGTTGGAAGGTTCAGGAATATCCACTAAGGGCTCGACATTTGGCCAGTTTGCCCTTGACAGTCAGAATGAATATCGCAGTTCTTGCGACTCGATGGGTTATTTGCATAGTAACATAAATGCCCACTCGGTAAGATTAGGGTCTCATCTACGTCTGGTATGAAATCACAAGTGCATCGTTCCGGGACTTTATAATGTACTTTGTATCTACTACCAACCTGTGTCAGAGGCTTCTCTGACTCTTTCTAACAAGATCCAGGTTTGGCCCACTACAAGTGTGTTGATCGCGCTTCTTCTTGTGTATCTTGTCGTGGAGGTCAAGGCACACACGTCTCCCCATGACATGATGCCATAAAATTGGCAGGTGTTGATTCTATTCAATGTATGAAATAAATACAGGTGTGATTTATTGCCAAGATTTTCCAAAAGCATCATATAGTAACTCTTGTCCTCTGATTGTGTAGCGAAGGCACAGTGGTCACGGTCAAAGGCCATCAAATGGGGTTTCAAAAAGTGTGAGATCAGAAAAGCTTAATTGGATAGATAACCTAGGTTGAGTGACTAACCATCGTGATCACAACATCAACCATTTGTGACGGGTAGAAATTTCATTTCTTTCCCCCCACTAGTTCAATTTTTGATTGAAAATTGGGTTAATAGGTAACGCGCCATTCATTCTTGTGCAAAACAGGCAGGACTTATCTGATCCAAGGGCGGTTAGTTTGATTTAAATTTGCTAGTTTTGCATGATGACGACGTCAGCCCATCCGCTCCCCATCAACCCTTTCCATGGATGTGCGCTGATGGGCAACAAAGTGCGTTGTCGACTAGGTGCAGCTCTTGCTCACGATATACTTGGCAACCTCCTACCCACAATCATCGTGGAAACGGAAAAAACCTATCAATGGACTCCTCAATTTTGGTGGAAGTGGACACCATCAACCAGCGAGATACAAGAACCTGTTCCGATTACAAAAAATTCACACCCATTGCTTGCAATTGTCAGAGCAAGCAGCTGACCAAAAGGGGGGATTAGCACAAATACGTGTCAGGATACGGCAACAGGCAGGAGTAAAAGGTACAATTCTTGTCCGTGAGGAGAGATCTGCGTCAAATAGTTGCCCATATGAACGGTCTACATCACAGCATAGGTTTTTTGAAAACACAAAGGTCAACGAGAAACACGAGAAGATGACCAACTGACGATATTGTTAAAAGTTTAGCCTCGAGGATGCAGAAGTCGCGTAACGGTACCGACACTATTGGATGGGGGAGGTTCACACAGCTTTGTGAGCAACGGCATGGTTTGCAAGCTGATTTTGGAGACCAAACCAAGTGTGTTTAAAAGAGAAACTGTCAACCGGAGACTACAAATAGGGAGACTTTGAGAACCACAATGATTACAAGTAGGAGGTCTATGGGATGTAACGGTTTGGAGGTCTTGTCCAATGAGCGATAAGAAAATCATCCCCGGATGAGATTTCCTGTATTGGCACAATCCACAAGTCGATTGGAAAAGTGGGAACGTGTACGTGGAGATTGATGGCGCCAAGCGACAACTTCCGTGTACAAGACGAGAGCCGACAACAGGAGTAGTAGAGGTGGAAGCAACAGAGGAAGTCCTAGAAGCTCAAAAGTGATAACAACTGTAGTGGATGTTGCTCAGTGTGGTCAAGCATTACATGCAATGAGGAGGTCATGCGTGGCTCATACATAGCAAGCCAATGGGAGAAGCGAATGTGGCAGCAACTGAGTCATCATCCGCCTCATCAGTCTCATCAACATTCATAAAGTTTGCGATGGTATTGTAGATTTTTCACCACTCATCCACGAGTTTGCGAATGTTTTCTCCCACAAACTCCTAAGAACTATACCCCCTCAATGAGACATCCACCATCACATTAAGCTGAAGCTAGGCAACAGACCTACTGTCCAAGGGGCCTATCCGATGAGCAATAACGAGTTGACGGAGCTAAGAAAGTAGCTCAACAAGATGCTCGATGAGGGGTTCATCTGCCCATCCACATCACCATACGTTGCAATATTACTATTCGTAAAAACAAAATCGTTGAGATGCGAATGTGCATGGATTATTGGGCGTTGAATGTCGCTACCATCAAGAATCGCTACCCTCTTTCCCGGGCTGACGAACTTTTCAACCAATTCCGAGGGGCCTGAGTTTTCAACAAAATCAACTTACGTAACGAATACCACAAGATACATATGGCAGACGCCCACATCAAGAAGAGAGCGTTCTAAAACCGCTGCATGCACTTTGAGTTCACGGTCATGCCATTCAGACTAAAAAATGCCCAGGTGACATTTATGGCAGCAATGAACAACATTTTCTCACCATACCTTGACAATTTTCTTCAGGTGTACCTCGCGGATGTTTTGGTGTTCAGCCACACCCCAGACGAGCACGGTTGACATCTTTGAGATGTCCTTGAAGTTTTACAAAGCAATAAATCTTTTGGAAAAATCTCGAAATGCCACTTCAATCGTCCTTCCATCGAGTTTTTGGGTCACTGCATCAACGGTGGGAGGATCACCTTGGACCGTAAAAAGGTGGCAGCAGTTGCTGATTGGCCGATGCCAACCAAAATTCGAGAAATTCAGATTTTTCTTGCATTATGTAATCATTACCGATGATTTGTGCGGCCCGAGTGTGAGCGGCTCTTTCTGATCTCACTCGGAAAGAAAACGAGTGGCGGTGGGGAGACATCGAACAAGAAGCGTTCACCGCTTTGCGGAACGCTCTGACCTTGGCGCCAACCCTACGATTAGCAGAGCCAACTGTCGAATACATCATGGCCAAAAATGCATCAGACCAAGCCATTGGTGCCATCTTTCTATAAGAACGTGGCAACTGTGAACGACCAATCGCCTGCGTGTCTTGGAAACTGCGAGGACCGAAACTCAACTACGTAGTACATGAAAGGGATTTGCTTGTGGCCCTGAACGCGCTCAAGACGTGGCAATGCTACATGAAGTGTTGTTGATGCATCGTGCGCACCGACCACTACGTGTTAAAATGCTTGAAGACGCAGCCGAATCTCAGCAAACATCAAACCCGATGGATGGAATTTGTTGAATCTGGGATCGATTATGATATTGAGTACTGGCTAGGCAAAGTCAATCCGACGGACGCACTCAAAAGCCGATCGCATTTTATGACTGTCGTAGCAATGCTATATCTATAGGGAGACCCGTACCTTGAGAAACTATTTGTACGAGGCTACGACCAGCACAAGAGATACGATCATGTAAAAGTCTGGTTTGACGTACCCTATTGGCAACGACGCTTTACGCGCCACATGGTTTTCCCCCCCAACGAAGAACTGCACCATATGCTACTCAAAGAGTGCCAAAACACCGTACAAGGTGGATTATTTGAAGAGGACAGGACTCTGAAGAAGCTGGCAAAAACCATTGGTGAGACAAGATGGAATCTGACGTGGTCGGCTTTTGTAAAACTTGCGACAGATGTCACCGACAACAATCCCATCGCACGGGGCCACCCGGACTTCTTCAATTGCTCCCTGTTCCAAAGAAACCACATGTTGACATCTCCATGGACATTGTCACTAGATTACCGGTCGCACCTAAGGGATATGATGCAATCCTTGTGGTCATCGACATGTTTTCCAAAATGTCCCACTTCATCCGGACAACGACCACCATCACCGCCTAGGGAACAACACGGCTGATTCCAAACAACATTGTACGGCTACACAATGTACCGAGAACCATCACAAGCGATAGAGACGGTCGATTCACCAGCCATTCTTGGTGCAAACGGATGACTCGCTATGGCAACAGAATCAACAGGGTTTCCTCCTTAAACTGACAGTCAAACCAAGCGGACAAATGAGATGCTCCAACAGCTTCTACAAACATTATGCAAACCTCGTGGGATGGATTGGGCGCAAAAACTCTTGATCGTCAAAACCGCATGTAATTGGGTATTTTCTACCGCAACAAGAAAAACTCCACTTGGAGTGGTGTATGGCAGAATTCCACACCAGCTGGTCTACAGAGTCACAGCAACATCCCCGTAGTCAAGGTTCAACACCGAGACTTCACCACCATCTGGGAGGAAACACGACAGATACTCGCAAAGCAAAGTGAGTAGCTGACCGAGATCGGAACGATGACATATTTGCCACCGGCGACAAAGTCATCCTTAGCTTGGCAAAAATCAAACTCCATGGATACGATTGTTTGAAGCACAAACTGCGATGGTTGGGCCCGTTTAAGATCGAGCGCATGCAAACCCCTGTGATTGCGCAACTCAAGCTCCCTAACATTGTGCAAGTTCATCCGGTGTTCCATGTTAGGAGACTCAAACACTACTGAGACCCCAGAGAGAAATTTCCTGGTAGGGATGTCACTTCCCCGCCTCCCACTCAAGTGGACGAAGACACATAGTACGCCATCAAGGACATCCTTGGTTATCGCCAACGTGGAAAGACGACAGAACATCAGGTCAAATGGCATGGTTATGACGCCGTGCATACCTGCTGGGAACCCTACGATAACGTCCGAGACGTTGATCATCTCATTGAAGGCTACTACCGCCGTTGCCGGGCCACGTTTGTACGTGCGCCGAGATGTCACGGCTAAAAAGGGGGGGCGGTGGAAGTGTTACGTAGCAAACGCACACGAGTCCTGAATCTTTTTGAGTGGGCATTTTTGTTACTGTATAAAAAGCCCATCGCGTCGCAAGAACTGCGATACTCACTCACACGGTCTAAGGAAAACTGGCCAATTGTCTCGCCCTTAGTGGATACTCCTGGACCTTCCGACAACTTTGATCACTCTTGCGAAGCTACAAATCAAAACATGGATTCATAAAGATGTATCTCGCATCTTCACCATTGATTCTCGAAGACCCATGACTTTTCGGTAGACCTTCTCGAAACCAACCACTCACGACGCAACTCCACACGCGTCGCTCGACGATGGACCCAACGACCCCGACTTGGCCTCATTCGTAGCTAGAGACTTGTGTATATATGTTTGATCATTAGGACACTTTTCATTGAAGTACACTTATCGCTCATTATGAATTGCTTAAGTGTCCCAAATGATGAACCGTGTTTCAGCCTCTTAGCTTCTACGTGTTCACCATCTACGCTCCGTTTGGCATAACACTTGTGTCTGGCACGATTTCATGACGATCGATGAATGACTGGCAGACCAACAGATTCACTGAATACAGGCGCAATAACGAGTTTCACTTTCATAGATGAAAGACGATGCAACTAGGAAAGGATGTGTATGCGGTGAAACATTCAGCAGCGTTTGCAACGATTGAAGCGCAAAAATTTGGTCTCTCACAGAAGGCCTCATCAGCTCACCCCTCGCAAACCGAGGAAAATGCAATTTTAGCATGCTTTTTAAAGTAGCACACATAAATGGCCGACCTCTGAATGAGCACACAAAACTAGCCACGCCGTAAGATAGCACAAAAATATGGCCACTCGCGGTACGAGAACATAAAAATAACCACTGCCTAAAGTAGCACACAGAAATGGCCACAGAAAAAATGGCAACACGTGAACAAGCACACAGAAATGGCCAGAGCAAAAAATGGCCACACGTGAACAAGCACACAAAAATGGCCACTGCGTGCAAGTGATGCCACATGGGCAGCTGGCCCTTGAAAAAAATTGTTTGCCCGTCTACTTCGTAGTAGTGTTTTCTCTGTTTCAAAGAAAATTCAATTTATTCTTAGTGTGGGTAAAAGATGCGTCAATCTTTGATGTCAAAACAGGACCCTAGTAACAGAAGTTTGCACCTCACAAAAAGAAGTTCGCCGTCGTCTCACTTCGCACTTGGAGTTCGACTCCGAGTGGACATTTTTGTGTGCTATTTCACGGGTGGCTATTTTTGTGTGCTACCTTAGAAACAAGGCTATTTTTGTTTCTAAGGTAGCACACAAAAATAGCCACCCATGAAATAGCACACAAAAATGTCCACTTGGAGGCAAACTCCAAGTACAAAGTGAGATGAAGGCGAATTTGTTTTTTTTTTAGGTGCAAAATTCTGTCATTAGGTTCCTAATCTGATATAACAGATTGACGCATGTTTTACCTACATTAAGACAAAGTCAAATTCNTTTTCTCTGTTTCAAAGAAAATTCAATTTATTCTTAGTGTGGGTAAAAGATGCGTCAATCTTTGATGTCAAAACAGGACCCTAGTAACAGAAGTTTGCACCTCACAAAAAGAAGTTCGCCGTCGTCTCACTTCGCACTTGGAGGCAAACTCCAAGTACAAAGTGAGATGAAGGCGAATTTGTTTTTTTTTTAGGTGCAAAATTCTGTCATTAGGTTCCTAATCTGATATAACAGATTGACGCATGTTTTACCTACATTAAGACAAAGTCAAATTCTCTTTGAAAGAGAGAAAATACTACTACGAAGTAGACCGGCTACCAAATTTTTGCGAGGGCCAACTGCTTACGTGGCATCACCTACACGCGGTGGCCATTTTTGTGTGCTTTTTCGTGTGTGGCCATTTTTGCGCTGGCCATTGTTGTGTGCTACTTTAGGCGGTGGCCGTTTTTGTGTGCTCGAACAGCAAGCGGCCATTTTTGTGTGCTATCTGACGGCGTGGCCATTTTTGTGCGGTTCTGCAGCGACCAGCCATTTTTGTTTTCTATTTTAAAAACATTGCTCAAATTGTATTTTTCTCCTCGCAAACCGCGAACGAGCGGGCGGGAAGAAATGATGAATCGAAAAATTTGCGACTCGCGAACTCGGGCAAGGCGTCGGTTCATCGCCCGTGTCACAGCTGGCGAGACAAGGACACTACAGGCAGCTCCGAAGGCAACAAACAACAGGCAGCGTTAGCAGCAGCAGCAGCAGCAGCAGGAGATTGAGGAGGAGGAGGAGGAGGAGGAGGAGGAGGAGGAAGAGGAGGAGGAGCAGCAGCAGCA
>SZWC01005471.1:132549-143702 GCA_023375785.1 Penium margaritaceum | reverse complement strand
ATGCAATGTCCGATCATTTCAAAAGGAAAACTGCTATGTCAATGTTCTAAACGATCAGTAGCTCTTCAATTACTGTACAGGTAAAATACATGATATTCAATTTGCCTTTCCTGTTAGTTTAGAACATGGACAAGGCAGTTTCAATGTAACAGTAAATCTTGTATATCAGTGTTCTAAACTATCTTCGTACACCTATACAATCCAAATCCAATCTAACTAATCTGCCATTGTTTGCAACTATTCGTGGATAATATAGTCACAATGATGCACGGTCACTGTCACATATTTCCATTGACCCATGTAAAAAGCATTCATTTGAAGAAATACTATCGTACATTATCATGTTATAAGCTATTTTGAAACAGCAGAAGACATACTATCGTACATTATCATGTTTTAAGATGGTTTTGTATACATAAATATCATTTCTCCACAACTTAGCTTGTCATATTGCAGAAGTCACTATTAATGTAATTGGTTTCATACACATGAATATCATTTCTCCACAACATTTCAATATTGTTCTTCTGATTTATTTCACGAGACACTTTATTTTCTTGATGTTGATTCTACATTAACTGATTTGATTATGCTACATCATTCAAGGAAACATTAAGCATTTACACGTTTACAAATAGTATTACATCCTAATAGTATTACATCCTATTTTCAAGGAGGTACGAACGTTACACGCATGTTTCATCTTCATCATTTACGAAAGAGATTATTATGAAGTTGTAACTTTGGAAAACACTTTCTACATAGAGTTTACTGCAACATCGGTTTCTACATGCAGAGTTTACTTCATCATCTGTTTCACTTTCCCAACTCTTGCTGTCGTTTGCGCTGATTGCGTGTTTGGATTGGAGAGATTTCACTGTCATCCACTTGTGTGCTGTTCTTCTGCTTCTTCCGACCTGCACAAAACATTCACATAGGAAACAATTGATGTTGACAAGCGTTTTTGTGCTAAGACAAGCGAGACCCGCAGTCATATTTTTCCCTCGCTTACCTTGTCTTTCACCATCTGTCATATCTTCATCTTCCACTTCTGTCGCACGTACACCCCTCTCGAAACTGTCCACAACTCCTTGCAATGCTTCAGTCATACTCTGCAAAATTGAACACACTACATCTTTTTAGTTTGTATACATGAAGCATTTATTCACAACTAACATTTATTTGACCTTTTTAAACGAATAAGTGACAGTTATCCACTTGTATTCTATTATATGAGAATATATACCTGAGTAGTTCGCTTCTGTGATTCGTACACCTTGATCCACTGCTCCAAATGTACATCATCTGCACGGTATACAATGAATGGAAAACAAATTCACGGTCTGTACTATGAGCAGGATCCCATAAGCATCAATGTCATTATCAACACTTACTACGAGAGGCGATCTTTCTCCCACGTCCAACGAGTTTTCGCATGTTTTTGATCATCGCCTTCTCGTGGTTATACCAGTTGTCAAAAGCCTCCTCAAAGTCTTCCGTGTACGCTTGAAGTTGTTCAGCCATTACTTTGATGACAACAGCCGGTTCAGCAGGAACGTTTGCACTCCGTGCTTCGTCAGATGTCGTTCGCAGATTTGGGAGAGGGCCCACACCTGGTGCGGTGCACAGGTCTTCAAACAGGGTGTCAATAACATTGTAACCCGATCCGAAGTTGCCAAACTGGTTCAGGCCCTGCAAATGAAGAAGGGAACAGCAAGAAATTAGATCTACCAAGGTGCACATGGCCATAAAATCAAAGAAACGCGAACACTTACACACCTCCGTAGTTGGTTCTTGACGTACACCCAATGATCCATTGGTCGGATCAGTACTACAGACATTTCCAGGTTCATTCACGCCTCCTCCAGAAATCCATGCCGGAAAACTAGATCCCTCGGCACCACTGGGTGCCGCGGTTCCGGAGTCACCAGGAGGGAAAGTGCCCCCAAAAACACCGGCGGCACTGTGGAATCCAGCAAAGGACGCTCCACCAACATTTCCGTCAGCATCAGCAGGACATGCAGCGGGTGCACTAAAGGCTTCATTGCTCGCTTCAACAGCAGTGCCGAGTGGGACAGGGTTGTTTCCAGCGTCACGGGTTGCAGGACGGGAAACAGACACATCTTTGACACATGCGGCAGCGTCCGTGGACTGGACAGGGCTGGGAGCAACTTCACTTTGCCCGTTAGACACATCTGTTAACGCTGCAAGACCAGATACAACAGTGTCTGCTCCAACAGGAAAGGAAAGCTGGACAGTAGCTTCACGGGCCACTTCAACAGGAGTTCCGGGATTAGGAGCTCTCGGAACAGGGGCAAAGGAAGTAGGAGAATCACGTGGCGCAGAAACAGTTGCAGCGGCAGCAGCAGCAGGGGATGCAGTGGACGCAGGGGCAGCAAACCCTACAGAACCTGTGCACGCACGAGCCACAGGGGCAACAGAGGCTGATGCCGGAAAGTGTGGGACGTCAGTGGAAACAGGAGCTGTAGGGCACGTCTCCGCATTGGCAGTAGAGGCAGGGGCAGCGACACCTCCAACAGCAGGATCAGTAGGGGAAGCAGGTACAGTGGGGGCAGTAGGATCAGGGTCAGGGAAGGCAGGGGCTGCATAGACGGAGGAAGGTTCAGGGGCTGCTGCGGAGAGCGACGCAAGTGCGGTGGCAGCAGCAGCGACAGCAGGAGCGGATGCGCCGGCGGGTGCAGTGCCTTCCACACCGACTGAACCATCGGCGGCAACATGGCGCACATGTGTTGCCGCTGTTGCATTATCCGCCTGCAAGAAACGACGATATTTTTTAAAATAGTTCAGAAGAACACAGATAGTTTCTGTGCACCCGACTAGTACAACCTGAATACCTGGTTGTCTTCTCCGTCAACTCCTCCGCCGGTTCCATCCAATTTTGCCTGCCAATGATAGATTAGCCGTCAGTACCAATCCACGTTTTTCCATGTGAATCAGCAAGATCGTTTTTCATAGTAGAGACATTCTTACCGGCTGAAACCATTTTGAAGCTTCACCAACAACTTTTGTTCGCTGGTATGACCGGTAGAGAGGGCGAGGATTTTTCACGACCCTCTTCCACTGCGATGCGTCAGATATGTGGAAGTCCACGATTTCCGGCTCGCCCTCCCTGAAGGGGTTTAGATTCACCCACGGCTGCTGGAAAAAGCATTCCAGGTCGAGTGTTAGCGCTATAGGGTTTTTTGGATTCTTGTTTGCTCTCACGATTGATTGAGCATGCCGCGTCTTTTCGATGAACCACCACGTTGCAGGACTTGTCGTCTTCAGGCGGTCAATTCTGGTCACTATGCCGGAATCGTCACGAGCGTTCAGAAACTCAATCAACTTATCAATGCTTTGAAACCGAGCGTGACCGATGCCGAAGAGAAACCCTTCAAACTCAGCTTCCCATTGTTTCTTGGGTACTCCACATTTGAAAACGTCTGCAAAGAACGAATGTTCGGTCAATGTCCATTCTACCTATAAGGAAAGAAAAGACCACAAGAGCGTCTCTCACCTGAGTGTGGGTCAAAGAAGGGCTCCAAGGGCTTCTCGGCACTCTCTGCGTTCCGCCGCCTGTGAAGGAACCCCCTCCCTCTTCCCCTCGTGCCCGGAGACCGGCGGCTACCTCAGTTCATCAGATGCCCTCGTGGATCGTCGGAAAGTGGAACAGCGACCGGAGCCCTCAGAGAATTCTGAGGCTGCGAGAAGTCGTTCTGAAAGTGCACTACGGTGGGAACATGGTGGGTGGCGGGAGATGGTGTATCGTCAAGGACGATCGTAGGCCGATTACGGACGGGCGGCGAACTTGTTGGAGGGGGTGACGACTCTTCAACTACCCGCACATCGCTGTCGTTTGAGATAGAACTGACAGTACTACCTTCGTCGGTACTCTCAGCGCTACTCTCGTCGGAGATGAGATCGACGTAGTTCCTGCGAGACATGTCTGACATAAAGCATGGTGAATAAACCGCGAAGTCCTTCACAAATGACGAAACCAAAGAGAAGAAGGTGATGTTGGAAAATAAATAGGGAGCGACGAGGAAGTCCTGGACTCACCGTGACGCGGCGCGAACCCTGTAGGACTCTGTCATTTGCTGTAGGACACAGAATGTCAATCCGCGACGGCATGGGACGTATGACACGACTGTTGCTTATAAGGTCGACGTCGTGTGACCTGTGTGATGGCAGAGGTCCTATGCGATGGAAGTTGCAATGATGGCGTAGGACCTATGCGATGGCAGTCGACCTACGTCGTTTGTAACGAGTCCTACCGCATCATTATGTTACGTCCTTTTAAATCTTGTAGGACCTGTGAAAGTTCCACATGTCCCACAAAGTTTTCGACCGGGTGGGACCTGGTAAACGATTTGAACGGGATAGGACCTACGCGGATAGTCCTACACCGTCCAATTGGTTGTCTGGCATACCCCGTGGGACCTTCGTGAGTTCCAGTGGTCCTACAAAGTTTTTGACCGGGTAGGACCCGGTAAGCGATTGGATCGGGAATGGACTATAGGCATCGATAGGACCTGCTTGGCTGTCTGGGTTCACTCTGACGTCCAGTCATACCCCGTAGGACCGTTGTCATGTCGACGGGTCCTACAACGTTGTCAAACGAGTGGGACGAAATGCGAATGGAACGGAGTAGGACCATAGGCATCATAGTTGGTCCTGCCCCGTTTGCATGGCAACGTTCGGCTCGACAATTTTTGCAAAGTATGCATCTGTGAACAGTACGTTTGCAGTTAACATCGAGTGGGTTTGTTTTGCAAACCCACGGATCTAGTAGGTCACAGAACCAGGCTATCGACGGTCACACTGACGTCCGGTCATACCCAGTAGGACCTGCATGATAGGCGGAGGTCCAACAACGTCGTCGACCGAATGGGACCTAGTAGGACCCTCGGATCTGAGGGGGGTCCTACCCCGTCTGCATGCCAGCGTTGAGAACAACGAGTTTCGTTATGTATCCATCCGTTTACATCTTGTGGTGTTTAACACGAGGTTTGAAATGAACTCCCAACTGGTTTGTGTTGCAAATGATATGTAGCAACTAGTTTGTGACACCATGACGCAAAGAACTGTCTGCGGACGTCCATGCATACTTCACCGGACCTGTGTGATACATAGGCCCTATAACGTATCTCACCGGATAGGACCCCGGTTTCCGATAAAACTTTTGTAGGACCCCTGGACTTGGCTTGGGTCCCACCCCGTCTGCATGCCAGCGTTCAGAAATACGAGTTTCGTTATGTATCCATCCGTTTACCGCTTGTGGTGTTTCATACAAGGTTTGTGATGAACTCACCAGTGGTTTGACAAACAAATGATTTGAACCAACTAGTTTGTCACACCAAGTCGCAACAAGTTGTCTGCGGACGGCCTGTCATACGTCGCAGGACCTGTGTGATACATAGGCCCTACAAGGTATCTCACCGGGTAGGACCCCGGTTTCGGATAAAACGTTTGTAGGACCTGCGGACATCGCTCGGGTCCCACCCCGTCTGCATGCCAGCGTTGAGAACGACGAGTTTCGTTATGTATCCATCCGTTTACCGCTTGTGGTGTTAAACACGAGGTTTGTGATGAACTCAGAAGTGGTTTATGTTGTGAATGATATGTAGCAAGTAGTTTGTGACACCAGTCGCAACAAGCTGTCTTCGGACGGCCAGTCATACGTCGCAGGACCTGTGTGATACATAGGCCCTACAACGTATCTCACCGGGTGGGACCTGGGTTTTCGATAAAGCTTGTGTAGGACCTCGGGACCTGAGGTAGTCCTACTCCGTCTGCTTGCCAGAGTTCAGAATGACGTGTTTCGTTATGTATCCATCCGTTTACCGCTTGTGGTGTTTAACACGAGGTTTGTGATGATCTCACAAGTGGTGGTTCATGCAAATGATATGTAGCAACTAGTTTGTGACACAATGTCGCAACAGGCTGTCTGCGGATGGCCATTCATACGTTGCAGGACCTGTGTGATACATAGGCCCTACAGGGTACCTCACCGGGTAGGACCCGGGTTTCCGGTAAAACGTTCGTAGGACCCTCGGACATCGCTCGGGTCCCACCCCGTCTCCAAGCCAGCGTTGACAACGACGAGTTTCGTAATGTATCCATCCGTTTACCGCTTGTGGTGTTCAACACGAGGTTTGTGATAAACTCACTAGTAGTTCATGTTGCAAATGATATGTAGCAAGTAGTTCGTGACACCATGTCGCAACAAGCTGTCTGCGGACGGCCAGTCATACTTCGCAGGACCTGTGTGATACATAGGCCCTACAACGTATCTCACCGGGTGGGACCCCGGTTTCCGATAACACGTTTGTAGGACCTTGGGACCTGACGGGGTCCTACCCCGTCTGCATGCCAGCGTTCAGAACGACTAGTTTCGTTATGTAACCATTCGTTTACCGCTTGTGGTGTTTAACACGAGGTTTGTAATGAACTCCCAAGTAGTTTGTGTCGCAAATGATATGTAGCAACTAGTTTGTGACACCATGAAGCAACAAGCTGTCTGCGGACGTCCACACATACTTCGTAGGACCTGTGTGATACATAGGCCCTTCAACGAATCTCAGCGGGTAGGACCCCGGTTTCCGATGAAACTTTTGTAGGACCTCCGGATTTTCCTGGAGTCCTACCCCGTCTGCATGCCAGCGTTCAGAATGACGACTTTCGTTATGTATCCATCTGTTTACCGGTTGTGGTGTTTACCACGAGGTTTGTGATGAACTCCAAACTGGTTTGTGTTGGAAATGATATGTAGCAACTAGTTTATGACACCATGTCGCAACAAGCTGTCTGCGGACGGCTAGTCAAACTTGGTAGGACCTGTGAGATACATAGGCCCTACAAAGAATCTCACCGGGTAGGACCCCAGTTTCCTATAAAACTTTTGTAGGACCTTCCGACCAGGGACCTACCCCGTCTGCATGCAAGCGTTCAGAACAACGAGTTTCGTTATGTATCAATCCGTTTACAGCTTGTGGGGTTTAACACCAGGTTTATGATGAAATCCGAACTGGTTTTTGTCGCAAATGATATGTAGCAACTATTTTGTGACCTCATGACGCAACAAGCTGTCTGCGGACGCCCGGTCATGCTTCGCAGGACCTGTGTCATACAGAGGTCCTGCAAGGTATCTCACCGGGTTGGACCCCGGTATGCGATAAAACCTTTGTAGGACCTTTGGAGATGAGGAGGGTCCTACCCCGTCTGCATAGCAGCGTTCAGTATGACGACTTTTGGAAGTATCCATCCGTGAACATCTTGTGGTGTTCAACACTAGGTTTGCAATGATCATCGAACTGGTTTGTGTTGCAAATGCTATGTAGCAACGAGTTTGTGACAGCATGACGCAACAAGCTGTCTAAAGACGTCCAGTCTTGTTAACGCTGGACCTGTGTGATACCTCGGGTCCTACCGCTTCAGGCTCGACAGCGTTGACATCCCGACAGGACCTGTTCCGTCACGAGCTCTTTGTAGGACCCGCTTTGTACTGAGAAGGACCTGAGGCATGGTACGCCAAACCTGCACATCATCACGTAGGTTTGGGGTGCAAACCAGCCGTCAGTCGAGGTTACGAAAGGGTCTCCAATGGTGAGATCAATGATAGCAGAAGAAAGCTTCGTTCATCCCTTTTGGGCTTGGGCCAGCCATTGGTTCATTGATCAAAGTAGGGTGTTTTCGCGATGACATTGCTGCTGTCTGCAAAGGGAACGCGCAGGACCCAAGGCGTCATCGTTTTCGGGATTGTGAAACGCCTTAGCAAGTTATGTCATTGCATAACGTGCTTGAGAATGTGTCCAGTTTTCATGTTNGCCGTTTTGGATTTGTTTTAATTTCCATTTTTGCCGCTAGAGTCCAAACTGCAACGGCCGTATCCGGTGCAATTCACATGCACATGTCTGTCATGATCGCGATCTTGGCAAATCAACCTTACAGTGCGCTCCATGACAGAACAGTGGCCTGGCTTCCTGTCTTGTAGTGGAGGTCCCCGACTCCCATACCGTCTCGTGTCTGTCCCCAAGCCGCCGAAGGTACTGCAGCGCGTCGCGTAGCTTGAGGGCGCCTTGGACCTTGGACCATCCGCCCCTCTGAAAGCTCGTCAACCTCCGCCACCACCACTCCACATGACGACGAGAGTATCTTCCTTTCATTTAAATTTCATTCCGACGTCTCTCCTCCGCACTGGCGCCAACACCCGTGCCTCGCTCTCGCCCTCGCTCCCTCCGCGGCGGGCCTGCGCATGCGACGGATCCATGCGCGCTGCGACGACCCCAGGCGGCTCTGTCATGGAACCTCCCCCCCCCCCCCCCCCGTCCAGCTCTTTCCGCTCAACATGCGTGCGAATGCATGATTCCGAGACAGCGCCGCGACGCCACCCAGAGCGTCTGGGAAGCGCCTCGCTCCGGCCCAGCGAGCGTCCGCCCACGGGCGACGCGGGCAATCGCCAGTTGCTTGCATCGCCAACGATGCTGTTGGAAGGACGGTACCGTGCGCCGTGCATGGTGCCATCATGATACCATCAAGGTCCCGCACCATGCACCACACCCTCCCTACAGCTCCCCCGTTTCCCCCAACGCCTTGGCGGGGGGCTTGGAGAGAGGCAACCCCTTCACTCAGCGCTCTGGCACGCCGAGGAGGGCTCGAGGATAATCGCGCCGTTCTGAACGGCGCGATTATGCTCAAGGTGGTGGCGATCCCGCCACGGTGGCAGAATCGGTCGCCTCGGCGTGCCGAGAGGAGCGGGGCGCTCCTCTCCGAAAGAGGGGGGGGGGGGGCTCCGAGCCCCCCCCCCCCCCTCTCCCCTTCCCATAGTAAGCCGAGGAGGAGGAGAATCCGCGCCGTTCTGAACGGTTGGCAGATATCGATTGGAGATGCCGATTGGATCGTCGTCGGACGGACGGACGGCTTGGATGAGCACAACACAGCGTCGCGTCGGTGCTGTCGCGTCGGTGCTGTCGCCCCGGGCCCACAGAGAAAGGGTGCGGTGCGGCGCACTTCCACCTGCTCCTGTTCGCGCGGACTGCCGAACGCGGCGTCACTTCCTCTTCCCTCTTTTCCTTTATCCTGGAAAATGGCTCCAGGCCACCCAGATAGGAACAACCTCCCCCCCCTCCCCCCCCCAAAGGGTCGATGGTGTAGGGGCCGAACAGGTTTTCTTCCGTTTCCCTGCGCACCACCAGCACGGGAGACCGTTCGCGCACCCTCAACTCACACACTTGACGGGCCTCGGGGAAGTGGCGGCATCATCTAACGCCAGTGGCAGCGGCGGCGTTAGCATCAGAAAAGGTGGCAGCAACAGCGGCGGCAGCAGCAGAAGCAACGGCAGCAGCGGCAGGAGCAGCGGCAGCATACGATTCCACATCATCAGGAGCAGCCACAGAAGCAGTAGCAGCAGCAGCAGCCGCAGCAGCAGCAGCAGCAGCAGCAGCAGCAGCAGCAGCAGCAGCAGCAGCAGCAACTGCAACTGCAACTGCAGCAGTTGCACGAGAGAGCAGCAGCACTGGCAGCAACAGGCCGTCGCTGGTTCCTGCCGCACTGGCAGCGGAAGGGTAGTCGCAACGAGTGGCGGGTGCCGGGCTGTGACCAGTGATGGCGCAACGAGTGGCGGCGATGTGAGAGAGTTGATGTGTTTGTGTGACTGATAGCCCCAGAGCTGAGGGCCTCAGAGCTGGGAGTTGCGTCTCCAAAACCAAATGTGAAGCCATTTCATCGGGGAAATGATCTCATTTCCCTTGCAACGAGGCTGAGACGAGGAGCAGGACGAGGGTCCTACAGGGGGCCCGTTGTTCTGGAGATGTTCGTCGTTGCGATCGGGGAGGGCCATTTTCCTTGGAAGGAGGCTGAGACGAACTGACTGGAGTGTGCTCGGGAAGGCCCTTTGTTTCACACGATTCCGAAGCCTGTCTTTCGGACTGAACTGGAGCGTCAGGGACTGCGCAGGCGCAAGCGCAGGCGCGTGGAAGAGAGTCTGTTCAAGAGACAGAGAAGCTGGAGTGAGTGGGAAGGGGCTGGGGTGTTGCCGGCGGCAACGTGCGGTGCGTCAACTTGCCGCGTAGAGTGAGTGGAGGAGCTGAAAGGCGGAGGAGAGCAGAGGCGTGGCAACAATATCTCGGTGGGTTTCCGAGGGTTGGAGTGTTGATTGGAGAGAAGAGTGGAGGTGAAGTGGCCGAGGGGAGGCGAGTTGAGGGGAGACGTGTTGAGGGGAGGCATTTTGAGGGGAGACGAGTCGAGGTGAGGCGAGTTGAGGGGAGGCGAGTTGAGGGGAGGCGAGTTGAGGGGAGGCGAGTTGAGGGGAGGCGAGTTGAGGGGAGGCGAGTCGAGGGGAGGTGAGTTGAGGGGAGGCGAGTCGAGGGGAGGCGAGTTGAGGAAAGTCGGGTGGAGGGGAGGGGCACCGGCGTCGTAGTGTGCGAGAATTGGGGAGGAGGGGAGGCGGTGGGGTGGTCTTTGGGATCGGCGTGCTGGTGTGCTGGTCAGCACTGCTGGCGTGTGGTGGGGTGGAGCGCAATGGCGAGCAGCTACGTGTTGGGTAGCACGCGGATGGGCGGGCGAAGCAATGAGGACGAGGTGGACTACGACAGCAGCAGCAGCAGCCTATTCACGGAAGAGGGAAGCGAGGCGGGCTCCAATTCCATTCCCTCGCTCACCGGAATCCTCTCCTCCCTCTGGTCCGCCACCCTCCCTTCCTCATCCTGGGTCAGCCTCAACACGGTGCTCACCCTCGTGTTGGCACCCTTGGCGTTGGTGCTGCTGCCGTTTATGGCAGCAGTGCATTACTGTTACGACACGGCGAGCACGGTAGGCGTTTGGCTGGCACAGCTGCTGCTGCCGCAGTCGCTGTTGCGTGGGCGGTACTCGTCGCGGGGCAAGGTGGTGGTGATCACAGGCGCGTCCTCTGGCATCGGACGGGTGAGTGGGTGAGTGAGAGTGGGTGGGTGGGTGGGTGAGTGGGTGAGCGAGCCAGTAAGGGGGGAAGTGCGTGGAGGGGGGTTGGGGGGGAGTGCGTGTGTGCATGTGTCTGTATGTATGTGACAGAGACGCAAACATACATACACATATATATATATATATGTATATATATATATGTATATATATATATATATATATATATATATATATATATATAAATGTGTGTGTGTGTG